>APFE031216496.1:0-36412 GCA_000404065.3 Pinus taeda | reverse complement strand
CTAGAGGCAAGGAAAGGGGTTAGGATGGTCTATATGATGTAATTTCTAAATCATTTTCAGGGGTTGGAGAGGTTGGACTCTTGGGAATAGCTTGACACTCTATTGTACATATCTTATTTGCACTTTTGGCAAAGGAAAGACCAGGGTTTTGCAGCACTATTTGGGATTCATGTGGCTTTATGTATTGATGGTGTGTTTCTTTCAGTACTTGTAAGTTGTGTATGTGTACCGCTTTCCTTCTTTAATCTTTTGCAATTGAACAAATGAAGTGTTAAGGTAGAATCCATAAATTTGCTATGCTCTGCCTTTAAATTTGTTTAATTTTCCATGTTTTCATCTGTTTAGGGAGAATCCTTGAAAGTTTCTTACTCTCCTTAACCTCTCACCAGTCAAAATCTATCCATTCAATCACTTTAAAGGAATCAAAACAATCACCTATCTTGCCCCAAGTAGACCTCTGCAAAAGCTGTGCCTCATCCCTGCACCCAAAATTGCCTTTCCCTTGAATTCAACAAAACCTTAAAAAATCAATTTCAAAGTCCTTGTACTTCATACCTAGCCTAAAATTAGTCATCAATTCAGTCATCTTGACCTCATTGATTATCTTTTGCCGAGATTGACCTAGAGAGAGCCCTCTCTTGTCCTTGTAGGGCTAGCTAGGAGGCTGAGCGTGGTTTGATGTAGCCTTGAGTTTTACCTTATTTCAGCCTAAGGTAGATTTGAGCGCTAACACAGTCCACAGAGCGTGGACTGAGTTCTTACCCAAAGTAACTAGGTTTCCACACCCTGGAGATGTCTGCTGAGTTCAATTGGTCCATGGTTTGGCCCTGCATGCAAGTCTCTTTGCACACTTTCTAGTACCTCGTAGCCTGAGTTTCTGCCTTCGCACAACCCTACTCAAGGGCTGAATGCTATGATTCCATGCTATTTTACTGGTATTCCAATCTTAGTTGATTATCTTAGCCTACTTTCATGCTTTAAGTTATACTTAACAACATAAACCATTCATACAGGTGCGCGCAGTAAATAAACAATATATTTGCAATTTATTCCAAACATGCATTAACCCAATAACAAATACACAAATTGATAACAAACTTCTCTTTATTAATTCCTTCTTTAGTTACAGACTCAACTCTGCCCTGTGCACTCAGCTGCAGGGGTCTGCGCACTCTGCTGCAGATGACTAGGCCTCTACGCACTCAGTTGCAGGGCCTTCTCCTACCCTATGACCTAAAGACACACTTCCCTTAGTCGCTTAGACTCTTCCTATCTATCTTGGTCTATTCTCCCTCCCTTTACACTTAGTGCCTCACTCTATTTATACAATCCCATGGTCCACGGACCATAGGTAGGTCTATCTAGCGGACATTACATTACAAAACTAGGGCAAACAACCTTGTGACTCTATCATACATTTCACATCCCACGGTCACAATTCGCAGAGCTTTACAACAAAATTAGGTCAAAACTTGGGCTTTGAGATGCAAAACATGCCTTGGGGGGATTCCATGCCCAACATGCCCCCACCAAAAACATCGTGATTCACCCTCGAGTCACTTTGTCAGCACGACAATCTTGGCGCAGAGTCCCTCCAACTGTTCTTGAACTGCGTGGAGGTCAGCAGCGCACTGAGTTGGTGCTTGCTGAATCTACTGCATGCACTGTTCCAAGACCTCTGTGTCTAGGGTGCTTCTCTGCATCATTGTGTGCATCCTCTGTATGTTCACAAGCTTGCCTTCCATGTCTGCCATGATGGTGAAGGCCTCATCAATCCAAGGCTAGACGCGCACTTTTAGGACTACCTCCTTATGTCGTGCCATGTCACCTGTTCCTTCAGTGCTTTAGCTTGCTGCATACTCGCAAGTCGTTGGTTGAGGACCACTATCTGAGCAATTCCTCGGACACTATCATATTGTTGTTGGTTTTCTCGTGCCTCTGTCTCTAAGCACTGGACGTTGGGGTCGTCCTGCAGAGTTGTGAGGACTTCAAGTGATTCTTCCAACATGCTGGTGCAGTTTTGCACTACACCTCCGATCTCCTCCAACCTGCTGTGATAACGCTAGTGCGTTGTTCTCTGACTTCTAGGGGAGTGGATGGCTGCACCTGTAATTGCAACTCAGTGATCTGAAGATTCAACTCCAGCTGAACCTTTGTTATTTCTTCCCTGCCCTCGCAGACTCTTGCTACTAATCTATGGATCCGCACCTTCACTGGTAGATCTGTTTGGATGGCTAGCTGTTGGATGCTTTGGCAAGTATCTCCTATCACCTGCATTAGCTATTGGTTTTGCAACACCAATTCAACGCGCTGCAAGCCGAGTTGTTCCATGTTTATCTTCTACTCACTAAGGACTTGGACCGCGTAGGTCTTCCGTTATCCCATCCTGTAATAGATATAATGTCTCATGTGAAAGGGAAACTAGATTAACCCCGAGACCTTTCATCATGCTAGCTGAAAGCCTATCGTCTTCATTCGATGTAACTAGAGCTCCTTCCGACAACATGATTGTGATTGTCATCCGCATGTGCAACATCTACTCTGCTGCCATGGATCTCACTGCGAGGTTGGTTGAAAGGGTACCAACCTGAGGGGGGCACACTTGTAAGTCCTGCAACTGCACTCTGAGGGCCCCAAACATAGTCTGGTGCTCCTGCATGAAATCCTGAAGAACCTCATTTGTGACATCGTGCACCCTCTCGTCGATGTCATCTAGATCACCCTCAGTTAGGGTGATTGAGTTAATGAATAATTTTGATGCCTTGACCTTCTTCCTCGATCCTCCTCACTATGTTGAGTGTTGATGCTTCAACTATGTGGATGCAATTCGTGGGTCTGCACCTCCTTCTTTTGTTTCTGCTTCCTCTGCCTCTTATCCTTACAAAGGCGTTGTTTGACCCTCAGCTGCCTTCACTGTTGCTTCCTATACTGCTACTACTATTGCTACCTTTTCCTGCTCTGCTGCCTTCTGTGTTGCTTTCCGTGTTGCCCGTACCTTGGCTACTATTGTTTTCTTCTGCCTTTTCTTGGCCAGCTGTACGATGCGCAACTTTGCATTGTCTTTCTTCTTCTGCACTGCTGCTCTCTTGAGTTCTACAAGATCTGGAGCATACCATTCTAGAGGCCATGCCTCCAAGACAGTGAATATGGCATCATCAGTGGCTACAAAGGGTAGCTTTGTCCACTGCTTTGTCAGATCCTTGTGTGCCCTGATATAGATGTTGTGCATGTCTGCCTTAAATTTTGCAAAACTTTGCAGACTGTTGTACATCGTGGGCGACAAGTGCGGCTTCCAGTTGATCCACATTCAGATGTTTATCTCCATGAGTACCTAGAAGATCTTGTTGGCATGTGTCCTGGTAGCATCCTTCGTGGCCCAGAGCAAAGCGTACTTCGTGGCCTCTGGTAATTCTCTGTCAATTATGGGGAATTGACTGTCCTCTGGCAATTCCCTTGCTACGAGCACTATGGATAGCAACATCCATGCATAATGGAAGGTTTCACCCTGCTCCTAGGCTTCACAACAATTCTATAAGAATTTTGTGCTGAGGAATTCAGACCAGTTAAACTGGACCCCCTCCGTGCATTTCTCGGCCAATGTGACCACCAACGCAAGTACCTCGTCAGTGCGGCACTTGCGCATAAATTTTCTTGCAAGGATTTGGGTAGCTATGCAAACTTATTTTTCCTAGATGCAGGAGATGGCATAGCCCCTCTTCTACTTTTCTAGCTTGTACTTCATCTTCATGGCCTTCGTGATGGCCAAATCACTGCCCTTTCCTTCCGATATGGTCGCAGGGTCCTTTCCTTTGTATGGGAGCTGGGGGACATGATGAATAAGGTCTGCCATGATGGGGATGGGCTCATCTAGCCATAAATACGCATCATGCACTAGGTAGAGTAGCTTCCTGATGACAAAAATGGTTATTGGCGCGTGGTGGAAATGCGACATCCATAGTAATTTCAGCAACCTGGCCTTTTCCATATCATGCAACCACTTCTGCAGCTCTAATGTTGTCACCACCCCTGTGGTGTTCTACTTCATGAGATTTCTGGTCTCAAGGTGAGGGAACTTCTCGCAGTTAGCAAGCTCCCAATCTTCAAATTTCATGGCTGACACGCGGCCCAAGTGCGTGCCTTCAAACATAAAGCCATCTGCGAGGAGTGAGGTCTAGAGCGAAATCATGGTCTTGTCCAAGTCCTTCGGCACTTTGGCCTTCCCTTTTTGTGGGGGGACATAGGCAGGCAATTTTGTCACAGAGGGCGTAGGTTGAGTATCCACCTCGATGCCTTCGTCTTCTTCCTGTATGATGATAAGGGCCCACAGATCTTTCTCTTATTCGTTATGGGGACACACGTACGTGAGCCATTACTTTTTTATCCTTCTTGGTTCTTGGCATACACAGTGATTTCGGGATCTTTGCCACAATCCTGGCACCTTCTAGAACATCCTCCACATTTAGGGTCTATGTGGCCTCACCGAAGTTTACCTCTTCTATTCCCAGACCATCCTTAGGTGTTGCCATTGTAACTGTGTTGTAATCTGTCACTTACGAATTCAGGGGCTCAATCAATGCTCGACGCACAATACTCAGGGCTCTACTCAATCGCTCAATTCGAAAATGACCAAGTGTTATTTGTTGGGCAGCCCTTTGTGTTTTATAATGCTTTTTGAATTCCAATTTGACCATTCCCCCCAATTCTGATTCATTAATGCTTTCTTGGTGGCATATTTTCCCAAATCTTCCCCATAAATTTTGTCTTAAATACCTATCACCTACTCCATTTGGCCTCAATTTAAGCATCCCATCATGAATAGTGACTTAAATGGTCACTTTCTGGCCAACTCACATGATAGCACAGATCCCCGTGCATGGTCACGGACCTTGTGACTTTCTACTTCTGCTCGCATCTCCAATATCGCACAACTCCTAGGTAGAATAGTTTATAGTCCTGCGCTCCCTTCCAACTATGTGGAATGATAATACTATCCTCCCCTTGGCTAGTCAGGTGGTCACACCATCCATGTACAGTTTCATCATGTCCTCCGTCATGGCTCTTGGAGAATTCCCACCTTGTATTGTTACATCCGGCATCACACATTTCACCATTTGCAATGTGCTACCCTACTTACTATGCTTAACAATATGTGGTACAAGCCAAGGAATCAGACTGATCAATTCACGACAATCAATCCTAACCCTGTCATCATGATTGCACACCTCCTATCTCACCATTCTGGTCCTTTTGCCGAGAAACTATTTCTATATTTCGTCCTCCATCTTCTTGACTTTTGCGTCCATCAAAGCGCTTTTCTTCCTTAACCGTACCCTTTCTTTTTCAAGTCTGTGGAGTCTAAGGTTTCCCTGTTGGATTTCTTCCTCAAGTCCCATGTGTTATGTTCCTTGTGGTTGTGTGATCCCTCCTTTCTGGGCTTCGTGAACCATCACAGCTACAGGTGCTACTATGTGCAGTCTAGGCTTTGCATGTTCCATAGGGATTACAACATCTGCTTCATACTTTAGCTTTAGAAGTGCTCGCACAGTTAGGTTTTTTCACATGGTCCTATAAGTCCATAGAACCGCTCGTATGCGCAAGTCCCAGTTAGTTCGTTTCACATGGTGGACCGCATTCTGTACTTCGCATATTTTGTCAAAGGCTTCCACATCGATAATATTTGATGCACTTGGTCTTATCATACCTCGTCATTTGTTCCCTTGTCTTGCCAGCTCCTTCTTGTTGGTCATGTTTCCTTTCGCGAGGACGACGTGTGTTTGTGCAGGTTGCGCACCATACACCTGTACCCATCTGGAGAGGTTGGTGCACAGGCTGTTTTGTTCGTCATACCCAACTTTCATTGACATCTGAAGCTTCCCAAACCGCATGAGCATCACCCTTCTGCATTTGTGCTAGTCCTCAAAACTTCTTTGATGTGTACCCCACCATCTTGCGGGCGTAGTGCACAGTGCCCATTTTAGAGCATCGAAACACTACTGTTCTGGTACTTCACTTTCAAATTTGTTCAGGTAATCATCCACCTCAGTCAATCCGTCATACATAGGCAGATCTCTTACCTTTGTTGTCACACAGCACACTGACCTTGTCATCATGTTGCAGTTGAGCGTGGTTACCTCGTGTAACCTGTTCTGCCATTGCTCTATCTCCTCGTCTGAATCTGAGGTGTAGGAGCTTTCATGCTCCCACGAAATCCTGCCATCCACTGCTGCATTCACCCAGTCCTACTTCTGAGTGGTTATATTTTAGATACATTCTAGATCGTCGTCACTCTTGTAGTCACACACTGGCTCTGTGTAGCACGATTCCTCCGTAGGGTCTAAAGGTACCACTACACGTAGTGACCTTTTCTCTAAAATCATCTTGTGCTTATTTACATTTATCACTCCATTCATGTCAGTGGCCCAATCTATTCCCAGTAGTGTGGGATAGGGATTACTATCATCAACAATCTCTATCACTTCACAATCTGCAAATGTGCTCGCACCTTCGATATTTACCGTTATTCCTTGCAATCTTCCCATAAGTAGGATCTTTTTCTGGTTTACCATTCACAATTGAATAGGAGACCATTGCAATGTGGTCCTGCCCATGCGCTCCCATGTCTACTTTGGCAAGACATTCGTGTCTGATCCTAGATCCAAAATCTCTTGATCCATTTTGTATTCCCTAATCTGTGTGGTCAATCTCATCTCTTTTCCTATTCACGTTGTATGCTTCCTAAGCTTCTGGACTACGCACGGTTCCCCTGGCACAGTCCTAGCACATCTAGTGATGAGTTATTGTAGTCCCTTCGTAGCCTTGTTGTCACACAACAAATTCATGCATGTCTCCAGAAAGGTAGTGAGAATTAATGAGTCCATTTCCGGTTCCAGGTTATCTTTACTACCTGAAGTGGAGGCCTCCGCAAAGCTCTTGTGAGCTTCCATGAATGTCTTCTTTGCATGCTCCAAATCAAATTCTGGTTCCTTTGTTGCAGCCTTGCAAACCTAGGCACTCTCTTCAGGCTGCTTACCTTTGTCATCTCCTGTCATAATACCACTTCAGAACATGATATTTACATTCAGTTCTTCCTCGCGCGACTTTGACCTCATCATTTGCAGATTCTGATTCGGGGAAGGTTGGAGTGCACCTTTATCGCACAACCTCGCTATCAGTGTGGGATAGTCCTCCATCTCATGATCAAATTGGGTACAATATAAGCATGATGGTCTCATTGGATTTGTACAATCACGGGCATAATGCCCTAGTCCTTTGCAATTTTAATAGATCAGCTGTCTGCAACCTCTTCCTAGTCCCTTTCCACCTTGATCTCTTCTGCACCCCTGAAATCCAGTGTGCACCATCCCTGCATTTTGATTGAGGGCTCGTGTTTCGATCTGAACTCTGTAGGTAGGAGTCCGATCCATCATCAGTTCATAACTTCTACAGGTGTGCTCATTGTGGCCTAATGACCTACAGAAATTATAGAACAACTACTGGGATGTCTGCGTATACTTCTGTAATAGAAGGTAGTAATCTATAGCATGCTTCCCTCCTATCTGACAAATCATGCACCATAAGGCAGGCACCGTGCTTGGTCTTGCTTGTGCCTTCAGTCTCAATGGCATTGGTCCTCCTCCTGCTAGGTAATTCACGAATACTGGGCAATGGTCCTTGGCATGTCCCCAGCCTTTGCACTTTAAGCACCATATGTCTTCACATGCTTCTGGGTGAGCCATTCTATCTTGTTTCAAACTCTTCATTTCAAGGCACATGTTTTTCAACTGCACGTGGATCTGTTGGACTCCCAGGTTATGATCTTGTATCGTGGTCTCATGTAGTCTCATTGCAATCTCCAAGGCCTCGTCTTCAGTTGATAGCTTCTTCTGTGACAGTGCGTTCCTTAGATGCAGCATTACCGATGCTACAAACCATGCGTGGTGTTTCCCATCCATCAAGGTCATATTGGATTCATGAATCATACACTTCAGTCTTTTATCTAGCTCCCAAGGGTTCTCACCTAGAAGCATCGTGATTTCCTTAAATCCAATAATTGACTGTGTCTCTGATTTTGGCTTGCTAAATTCCCTATTTAGCGCAGCTTGGATATCCACGATCCCTGCATTTGGATTTTCATTGGAATGCTTAATGTACCACGTCAGTGCGCGATTCTGCAAGGCACTCACCAGCATTGCTTACTTTATATTTTCATCCATGACTCCCCGCGCTTCCCATATAGCCTTTACCACGAACCAAAACTGGTCCGAATCTTCACTCCCTACTCCTTTGAACACCGACGACTTTATTGCGCTCTCCATATTCAACTGTGGTGGTGGCAGAGGTGGTGTGGGAAAAGATGGGGGTGATGATGGTGAAACTAGTGGTTGTGTAGGTGGGGGTGGTATGCGTGGAAATCGTTGCTTTATCAAACTGATCTCACTTCTTGGTGAAACTTTCGCGAGCTCCTCCTCACTTTCCCATGAAGGTGAAATCAAGGGACTAGTCTCTAATTCTGCACTACCTTCGTTTCTGTATATCCTCCCACTTAGCTTAGCCCCATACATCAATTTATTCACATAACCTGCATTTCACACAGTAGCATTTTAATCCAAGTGTTCAAATATTTAACGTACTTACCTCATAGTCCTTTGAGGAAACGTCGTTCCCCCTTGCTATAGCTGACTGAAGTATCTACCGTGAAATCGGTAATAAACCCTCCTATAATTTGATCGAGCCAATGGTCCACAACGCCCACGATCTTATCTTCTAATCCTTCTAGTTTGCGCACCAACTTTGGAGTCCACACAATAGGTTTGTCGAGCCTACACCTTCCTTGATTGTCTGGTAGCTTCGCGATCCACTTGTACGGCTCAGAGAGGAAGGATGCAAGGAAACTTTTGTGGATTTTCGTATATAAATAGCAATCTAACCACTCTTCCTTTGATATCCACAGATTCCTATTTTCCTGTGCCGCGAACTCATGAATCTTTTTTTCCAACCACTCTTCAATTCCTTTCTTTGTCAGATTCCAACGATATGACATCAGACATCTCTTATGCAGATCCTGGTCCCGGCAACAAAACCATTTGTTTGCTTATTGGGGCCTGACCCAGGTTCAGAGTTGATGCCAAATAAATCCCAGTACTATTGGCCCTTTTGGTAATAGTCCGTAGAGTGCAGACTGAGGTCTCACCTATAGTAGTATGGGAGGGTGCTAGAACCAGGTTTCCACACCCTAGAGATGTCTGATGAGTTCAATTGGTTTGTGGTTCAACCCTGCATGCAAGTTGCTTCACGCATTTTCTCGTACCTCACAACTTGAGTTGCTACCTTCGAACATCCCTACTCAAAGGGCTAAACACTACGCTTCTGCATTATTTTATTGGTATTCCAATGTTAGTTGATTATCTTAGCCTACTTGCATGCTTTATGTTATATTTAACAACATAAACCATTCATACAAGTGTGCATAGCAAATAAAAAATATATTTGCAATTTATACCAAACATGAATTAACCTAAGAACAAATACACAAATGATAACACATTTCTCTTTTTTAATTCCTTCTTTAGTTACAAACTCGACTCTACCATGCGCACTCAACTGCAGGGGTTCGTGCACTCAACTGCAAATGACTAGGCCTCTACGCACTCAGCTGCAGAGCCTTCTCCTACCCTACGACCCAAAGACACACTTCCCTTAGTCAATTAGAGCCTTCTTATCTATCTTTCTCTATTCTCCCTCCCTTTACACTAAAAGCCTCGCTCTATTTATGCAATCACATGGTCTGCGGACCATGGGTAGTTTAGTCAGCCGACATTACATTACAAAACTAGGGTGGACAACCTTGTGAGTCTATCATACATTTCACACCCCGCGCCGGCAATTCCTGGAGCTTTACAACGAGATTAGGTCAAAACTTGGGCTTTGAGCCCCAAACATGCCTTGGGGGTATTCCATGCCCAACACTAACTGCATTTAAGACAATGATGCACACGCTTATGGATGAGTTGGACAGAGGAGCCCGAGCAGTGTACATAGATGCTATGTAGGCAAGAGTCAAGTTCCTGAAAGATGTCACCATGGAGCACATAGACACCATCAAGGATTACCAATATTGGCATCAATATGTTACTACTGATCAACATGAGGATGTTGAGGAGTTGGACTTCCATGGTTGTCTAAGTTAGAGTGATGTCTAGCATGGCTTCCTCAAGCCATTTTGTCTCACATGGATACATGTGCATTGTAATGTAACGACATGTCAAGTGTAAGTCAAATGTCGATAGTTGGATGTTACAGTCATAGAGTAGATGAAGAGTCATGAGGGTAGTTGAAATGTCACAAAGGGGAATGTGAAGGGTCACCCTACCCTTTGCTATAAATAGTCCATGATAACTCTTTGTAAGGGCTTTTGGTCATCCAAGCTTCCGATAAGACTATCTTGAAGATAACTCAGATAGTATTGTAACGAGCCTTGTCTTCTCCACTGCACAGATCTAGTACATCTCTTTGGAGGAGCAGTTGTTTGTGGCTATAATGTTCCACTATTGCAACTAGTGGTTGGACATGGATTTATTGTATTACTAGAACTTACAGTTCTTAATATAACAAGAGCTAGCACATTTCATGCATATGTTGTATTGTATTATGTGCTATCTGGTTTACTCTAAATGATATATGTATTTATTTTCTTACACATGCATGTATAACTATTTGTGTATGTATGTATGAATCTTTATGAAATGTGTTGTTGGTTTAACCATCACTTTGGATTGGTTGTTAACTTTCCTTCCATGTTTTGATATATCTTTGCTCATGTGGTCCCTTCTTAACTATGTTCTATCACAAGTTTCCAAGGGGCGCACACATCTCAACCCCTGCGTATTAGAACCTCTCATGCACCTTCCTTGGCTCACTACAGTTGTCACACCCTTGCTACCAACAAAGTTATCTTACTTTCCTCTGTACGAAATCACAGTCATGGCATTACCATATGACCCACTGTTGGGACTCCTACAGCAAACGGTCTGAGGTCTAGCTGGGACTTCTTATCAGGGAGATCCCCTGACACGTTGGCAGGTCTAGTACCATCAACAATTCCATTAGAGCTGCTGAAATTTTTTTGTTTATGTTCTCCAATTTTTGTGTCATTTTTCCCTTTTTCACTTGATCTTCTTTCTTCTTTTTCTACTTCAAATTTTCTGCAATTTCTTATATGTACCTTTAGTTGGTTTCCAATCTATTCTCCAGTATTTCTTGTATTCTTCAACTGATTTTCAAGATGAGAAATTTTTCCTTCGAATGCATGCTCTCTCTCCTCAATAATTTAAATAAGTTTCTTCAGATCTTTATTCTCCAACATGAGCTTCTCTACCAATCTTGCTTGAGATCTCTTTTCCACTTCAAGGTTTACTAATCTCTCAAGCTCTTCATTCTCATAGTCCTGCACTAGAAAGACACCTTCCTCACCTCTTGAGAAATCAACTTCAAATATCCAATTATCTTCTTATAATCCATCAATCTCAAGAGAATCACTATCACTACATGCATAAGGAAATGTACAATAAAAAATAATATGATCACAACAATTACCTTCCTCATTCTTTAACAACAATAAGAGGGTATTTTCTGAATTCAAAATGTTATCCACTTGTTTGCTACTCTTTCTTTTTGAAGACTTCTTTCTCTTGTTCTTGGCCATGGCCCATGATTTTCTCTCCAGAGAACAAGCTTCACTGAGACAACCTCGCTCTGATACCAATTGTTGAAAATGGATTCACTAGGGGGGTTGAATCAATAGTGACAGCGATAATTTAATTTTTAACTCTTTTTACCAAAGCAAAAAATTCAGTTGTTCATCAGCTATACTTTCGAAACCAACATGAAATCAATGCAAAATCACCATATAAAACAACATAAGAAAAACATGCAAAAAAGGGGATACAAATGTTTTTTGGTGGAAAACCCTCTTCATGGAAAAAATCCACCCACTGTTGTTGTTGCTCAAATACTCTTTTATTGTTCTGAAAGCTGACAAAGGTGGGGTTGTTGTTATTCTCAACAGGGGAGACTATCACAATAAAATGTTAGATCATATCCATAACAGTGGAAGTTATAAGAAGCTTCACAAAAATCCGTTGAAGAAGATCTCCAAGATTGTGGCCCTTGCCATTAAATCAAGTAACTCAGTGAGTCCCTTGCACCATAAACTCATTGAGAGCAATCCGATCACCCCCAAAATCTATAGGCTCCCTAAAATTCATAAGGAAGGAGCTCCCCTTAGGCCCATTGTCAACACCATAGGTGTTCCGACCTATCTTCTTGCTAAGTTCCTTGCCTTGAAGCTTAAACACTTGGTCATACAGGGTCCTTCGTTAAAGACTCGGCTTCCTTTATTGAGGAGCTCAAGGACATCAAGTTGGACTCTGGAGACATTCTTGTCAGCTTTGATGTTGTCCCTCTCTACACTTGCATCCCTATAAATGAGGCCATGGAAGTGATCAACCATCTAACTGATCCTGATATTGCTCGGTTATTTAAGATCTGCCTCACTTCAACCTTTTTTAGTTTTGAAGGGGAGTTCTTTGAGCAAACCTGTGGAGTTGCCATGGGCTCGCCCCTATCTCCTGTTGTTGCAAATATTTTTATGGAGGATTTTGAATCTAAGGCTCTGAACTCAGCCCGTCTCCTACCCAAGATTTGGAAAAGATATGTGGATGACACTAATGTCATCTAGTCTCACAGCCAAGATGAGTTAGATCTCTTCATCGATCATCTCAATAATCAATCATCGGCCATCAAGTTCACTAAGGAACAAGAATTCGATGGTTGCCTCTCGTTCCTTGATATTCTTATCTCTAGGAATAAGGATGGTTCCCTCTCCCACCGAGTGTTTCACAAGAAAACTCATACAGAGCAGTATCTTCATGCTAGTTCCCACCATTTCCCTGCCCAGAAGTTGGGGGTTCTCAACACTCTGGCGACTCATGCCTTGAGGATCTCTGATGAAAGGAGCTTCGAGGAGGAGAATTCCCATCTCCTTAATGTCTTCATTGAAAATGGTTATAACAGACATTTAGGACATAAGGATTTCCTCAAAGTGACTAAGAATTCGTTATCCAGAAGGGAACCTAATGTTCTAATTCCTGGGGTCCATCTTCTTTATGTTCAAGGGACCACGGATAGGATTGCAAGGATTCTTAAGAAGCACAATGTCCCTGCAACCTTTAGACCTCTTAACACCATTTGTAAGTCCCTCAGATCTGTGAAGGATCCTATCGATCCCAAGGACATGAGAGGTGTTTATATTATTCCTTGTTCATGTGGGACCCCCTATATCAGTGAGACTGGTCACTCCATTAACCAAAGGATTAGTGAGCACACAACAAACCTCAAGCATATGAGAGCCAAGTCTTCCGCTTTTGCAGAGCATGTGGAGAAAACCAATCACCATGTCTGCATCAAAGAAGCTAGTGTGATTGCTAGAGTGTCGCAATTGCATCACCAAAAATTTAGGGAAGCCCTTGAGATTGAAAAAAGGCCGAACAATCTCAATAGAGAGGATGGCTGGAAGATTAGTAGTTGCTGGGTCCCAGCCCTGTCCTCCTAGTCATGTTCTCCTTGAGTGTTTTTTTTTTTTAAGATCTTTGATTCTTAAATTAAAAATGTATTATTATTATTATTTATTTTTTATTTATTATTATTATTATTATTTAATTTTATTTATTTTTTTAATTAAAATTTAAAATGTTTATTTATTTATTTTTTTTTTTATGCAAGCTCTTTGATTCTTAAATTAAATTAATATTTATTTTATTTCTATTTCTATTTTTTTGTTATTATTATTTATTTATTTTTTTATTTTTAACTAATATACTAATTTTTATTTTTATTTTTATTTTTACCCCTTAATAAACTATTAAGTAAATATTTTTATCAGGATATTCTTTGACTATGAATATGAAACTTATTTATTTATTTATATATATTTTAAAATAGAATTAACTATTTATAGAATATTCTATTTTTAACTTATACAACTGACTAATATTTATATAACCTCGTTGATTTAAATTATTTAAATCTCCCTTTATCTGATATTTTATTTAAAATATAATTAACCTATATTTATTTAAAATATAGTCAACTATTATCTATTTCTAATTACTCGATTATTTTATGAGTATATTAATTCACTTATTTTAATATATATTTATAAAATTGTCAATTTACGTTAATTTAATAAGAAAATTAATAACCGAATTAACTAATTTGAATAAAAATGAATAAATAAATAAATAAAATTGACAATTAAATAAATAAATATTTTGGTCTAACTAGCCATTTCTCGGTCAAATTCTAGCCGTTACCTGGATATTTTGCCTGATCTATTTATAATGCATAGTAAGATCTGCTCACTCAACTTGTCCTGATGATGAACCACACTAGTTGGTTCAAAACCCATCGACAAAATTATGTCTGTGTGATTTTCACCGAATATTCTACTCTAAATTGATATGGATCACAGAAGCCTTAATAATATTCTATTATGCTCAACAAATTATTACATAGAGGAGCTACCGCCTAGTAGCTTGAAGACTTGACTACTAAAACATTCTGCTAGTCATATCAGCTTCAAAGTATCTTCTCTCACGACTCTATGAACAACCATTCATTGGAAGCCACCACAACCAACGAGCCTTGCCCAACACCACTCGACTCTAGAGAAATCTGCTTCCTATTCTCATTTGTTTGCTAGAAGCCTCCCACCTTATCTACAAATTGTCTATAATGAAGCCTCACTCCTTCAACTCCTCCACACAAAACACATTTCAGAATATTTCACATTGGGCTCCCAAACTTGCTCAACATCAGAAACCCTAGAAACTTTGATATGATCTGAAAATATGGTTTAATTATCTCACTACCCAACACTGCTACAGGCAAGTAATGTGCAAAAAAAAATATTGTAGCACACAATCACTCTCACACACATACTTAATCCATACATCTGATCAATAACTCAATATTCTCACAAATGTATATATCAAAATATCCTCAATAATATTGTTGGGCGTGGAATCCCCCCCAAAGGCATGTGTTGGGGCTTAAAGCCCAAGTTTTCACCAAGTCCATTATAAAGACTCCGCGATTTTTGGGCGCAGAGCACGAAGTCATAATAGAGTCACAAGGTTTTTTGCCCTTGTTCTTATAATGTAATGTTGGCTTGGAAGATCTACCCATGGTCTGTGAACCATGGGATTGTATAAATAGGGTGAGGCTCTTAATGTAGAAACGATCTATCTAAGGATTCATGATGAGTCTAAGGGATTGATGAAGTGTTGAGTCAAGTGTAAATCGTGTCTTTGGGTCATAGAGTAGGAGAAGGCTTTGCAGCTAAGTGCACAGAGACCTAGTAGTCTGCAACTGAGTGCGCAGGCCAGGTTGACTTTGTAACCGTGGGAAGAATTAATAAAAGAGAAGCTATTCCATATTTCTGTGTATCTTTTCTTGTTTTATGTATTATTGGGTATGAATTGCAAGTTTACTATTTATTTGTTGCGCGAACTCATATGGTTGTGCTGTATAAATAAATATAACATAAGGCATCCATTTACGCAAACATAACTAACTGGTGTAAGAAGATAATTAAGATCTCGGGTGTGACTTAGGAAAATAGTCCAGATCACTGTTCCAGTAGTGCTAAAGCCCCAAAACTCTAGTTAGGGCTACACGAAGGAAAATACACCAGGGCATGAAGGCTAGGGAAGTGTGAAAAGTAACTTGCGCAAAGGGATTAACAGTTGGAACAAATCAAACCATCAGACATCTCAAGGGTGCAGAAACTCGGGTCTAGCACCCTCCCATACTACTTCGGGTGAGACCTTAGTCCACACTCAGTAGACTATTGCCTAAAGGGCTAGTAGTATAGGGATTTGTTTGGCTAATTAACTTTGAACTTGGGTCAAGCCCCAACAAGCCAACAAATGGTTCCATTGCCAGGACTAGGATCCGCATAGAGATTTTTGATGTCGTATCACTGGAATCAAACTAAGAAAGGAATTGAAGATTGGTTGGATAGGAACATTCACAAGTTCACGAAGTAGGAGAATAGGAATCCATGACTATCAAAAGAAGAGTGGTTAAACAACTACCTATACACAGAGATCCATAAAATTTTCTTTGCATCTTTCCCTATTGAGCTGTATGAGTGGATCACGAAGCTAGCAGATAGTCAAGGAAGGTGCAAGATCGACAGACCTATTGTGCGGACTCCATAATTGGTGTGTAGATTGGAAGCATCAGAGGATAATATCACATGCCTCTTGATCACTGGCTCAATCAAATTATAGGAGGATTCATTACTGAGTTTGCGGTAGATACTTTAGTAAGCTACAGCGAGGCAGAGCAACGCTTCCTCAAAGGACTGTGAGGTAAGTATGTTAAGTCTTTGAACACTTGGATTAAAATGTTTCTGTGTGAAAAGCGAGTTATGCGAATAAATAGATATTTAGGGCTACTCAAAGTGGGAGAATTTACAGAAATGAAGGTAGTGTAGAACTAGAAACTAGCCCCTTGATTATACCTCTGCTAGAGGACAGGGAAGAGCTTGTGAAGATCTCACCAAGAATTGCAATCAATTTGATAAGGTAGAGGATTCCACGCATACCACCCCCACCCACACCACCACTAGTTTTACCGTCTTCACCCCCATCTTTTCCCATACTACCTCCGCCACCACTGCAAGTCAATATGGAAAGCGTGATAAAATTTCCAGTGTTCAAGGGAGTAGGAAATGAAGATCCGGACCATATTTGGTTCATGATAAAAGTTGTATGGGAAGTGCAGGGAGTTACAAATAACAATATAAAGAAGGCAACATTGGCCAGTGCTCTGCAGGATCATGCGTTGACCTGGGACGTTAAGCATTCTAATGACAATCCGAATGCGGGGATCGCAGACATCCAAACTACACTGAACAGGGAATTTAGCATATCGAATTTAGAGGCACAGTCGATCATCGAGTTCAAGGAGGGCATGACGCTACCAGACAAGACCCCTTGGGAGTTGGATCAGAGACTGAAGTGCACAATTCGCGAAGCTAACATGACTTTGACGGATGGACAACATTGCAAATGGTTTGCAGCATCATTAACATCGCATTTAAGGAACACACTATCACAACAAAGTCTAACAACTCAGGTGGAGGCCTTAGAGATCGCAATGAGACTACATGAGACCTGGATATAGGATCCCAACCTGGGAGTTCAGCAGATTCATGCGTAGTCGCAAAACTTGTGCCTTGAGATGCAGAGTCTGAAACAAGACAAGGCAGCTCGCCCAAAAGTACGCGACGAGGTATGGTGCGTAAAATGCAAGGGTCATGGACATGACAAGGACCACTGCCAAATGTTCACAAATTACCTTATGGGATGAGGACCAATTCCATTGAGACCAGAGGCACAAGCAAGACCTAGCATGGTGCCTGTATTATGGTGCACGATTTGTCAAATAGGGGGAAATCATGCTACAGACAACTGCCATCTGTTGCAAAAGTACACACAGAATTCATAATAGTTGTTTTGTAATTTTTGTAGGTTAGTGGGACATGATAAGCACACCTATAGAAGTTATGAGCTGATGATAGAGAGGACTCCTACCTACAGAGTTCAGACCAAACAAGACCCCTTGACCAGAACATAGGGATGGCACAAACTGGATTTCAGGGGCGCGGATGAGCCTGAGGTGGAGGACGACTTGGAAGAGGTCGCAGATAGCTGATATGTTACAATTGCGGAGGGCCAAGACATTATGCCCATGATTGTATGAATTTGAGGTGTCCATCATGCCTGTATTATACATTGTTTGATCATGAGAGAAAGGATTGTCCTAAACTGATAGTGAGGCTGCACGACAAGGGAGCACACCAACCTCGCCTGACTCAGAACCTGCAAATGATGAGGTCTGAGCTACGTGAGGAAGACCCTAATGTGAATATTGTGCTCCGAAGTGGAATTACGACAGGAGATGACAAAGGAAAGCAGCCTGAAGATAATACTTGGGTTTTCAAGGCTCCGACGAAAGAAGAATAGTTTTATTTAGAGCCCGCTAAGGAAACCTTCATGGAAGCTAGGAAGAGCTTTGCTAATGCCTCCACTTCAGGAAGCAAAGACACACTGTAGCCAAACATGGACCCATCAATGCTCACAACATTCCTGGAAACATTCATGAAGTTGTTGTGTGACATCAAGGCTATAAAGGGACTACAGGAACTTATAAATAGATGCGTTGGGACCGTGCCAGGAGAACTGTGCATAGTCCAGAAGATTGGAAAGCACATGACAAGGACGAGAAGGGAGATGAGATTGACTGCACAAATTGGAGAATATGAGATGGACCAAGTGATTTTGGACCTAGGATCGGACACGAATGTTTTGTCGAAGTAGACATGGGAGCACATGGGAAGACCTATGTTGCAATGGTCCCTTATCCAACTATGAATGGCGAACCAACAAAAGATCCTACCTATGGGAAGATTGCAGGGAATCACAGTGGACATCAAAGGAGCAAGCGCTAGCAGATTTCGAGGTGATAGAGATTGTTGATGACAACAATCCCTACCCTGCACTATTAGGATTGATTGGGCCACTTACGCGAATGGGGTGATAAATATGAAGAAGTGCAAGATGATTTTTGAGAAAAATTCTTTGTGTGTAGTTGTACCGTTGGACCCTGCAAAATGATCGTGCTACATGGAGCCAATGCGGGACTATGAAAGTGAAGATGACTTGGACTACATTTACAGGATAACCGCACGAGAGCAAGACTGGGTAAATTCCACAGCAGATGGACAAATCTCATGGGAGCGTGAATGCTCCTATACATCGGATTCTGATGAGGAGATAGAGCGATGGAAGAACCAGTTACATGAGGTAACCACGCTAAACTCTAATATGACAATGAGATCATTGTATTGTGTATCAATAGAGGTAATGGATTTGCCTACGTATGATGGGTTAAGTGAGATAGATGATTTTCTAAACAGATTAGAAAGGGAGGTGTTGGAATAACAACGCTTTGAGGCTTTGAAATGGGTACTGTGCGCCACGCCTGTGAGGTGGTGGGGTACGCATCAAGGAGGCTTTGAGGACTGGCACAAATGCAAGAGAATGATGTGCACGTGGTTTGGGAAGCCTCAGATGTGATTACCAGACAAGATTGTTGGATGAAACAGTCCACGTGCCTGTCTGTCCAGATGGATACTAGCATATGGTATGAAACCTGCGCTAATGCACACAACCTTCACATTAGGAGACACGGTTAGTAAGAAAGTGTGGGCAAGGTAATGGCATGAACAACCCCTTTGGTTGGAACCATGGAGTATGGAAAGACCAAGTGCGCAGAAGGTTATCCACGCAGAAGACTTTAATGAAGTATGCAAAGCCCTGAACAGGGTACACAATGCATAACAGATTAATTGGGACCTGTGTGTACTAGCAGTTCTATGGGCTTATAGAACTAAGTGAAAGAAATTGATGGAGAAGGTGCCTCTAAGGCTAGAGTATGGAGTGAACACTGTAATCCCCATAGAGTATAAAATTCCTAGTCTGCACATAGCAACACTGGTAGATAGGACTGCTCGCAGAGCCTTGGAAGAAGGGATCACATAGCTGAACGAAGCAGAACGCTTGGGACCTAAGGAAGAAATCTGACAGGGTGATCTTAGGCTCCAAGAACTTATGAAAGAAAGGGTGCTATTAAGGGAGAAAAGTGCTCTGGTGGAAGCAGAAGTGAAGAAGCTTGAGGAAGAGATAAAGGAAGATTTTCTCGATAAGAAGACCAGGGTGATAAAATAGGGTGTGCACGATCACGTTGACAAATTTGGGGACTATCGCCGCGAATTGATCAGCCTGGTGCCTTGGATTGGACCACATATTACTAAATAGATCAACCATGGTGGCATGCTGCAAATGATAAAATGCGCGACACAGCCAATAACAATAAAAGGTGGATGTTTTCTAGGAAAAGTGTTGAAGGAATAGTTGGAACCTTATACAGGTGGCGCGACCGCCTAACTAACCATGGGGAGTATTGTCTTAATGCCCTAGGTAGTTGAAAGGAGGCGTGGCACTATAAACTACTCTACCTGGGAGATGCGTGCAGGAGTAAAGTGTCACAAGGTCCACGACTATGAAAGGGGGGCTGTGTTGTCGTGCAGGTTGGCTGGAAAGTGACTGTTGGAGTCACTATTCATGATGTGATGCTTGACTTGAGACCAAAGGGAGCAGGTGGCAGGCATTTAAGACATGCTTTATGGGCAATATTTGGGGAAATCTACCAACAAGGGAGCATTAATGAACTGGATTTCGGGGGAATGGTCGGATTCAAATTCAAAAAATGCTATAAATTACAATGGGCTGCCCAGCAAACAACACTTGGTCATTTGCAAATTGA
Organism: Pinus taeda; assembly: GCA_000404065.3. Lineage (NCBI taxonomy): Eukaryota > Viridiplantae > Streptophyta > Pinopsida > Pinales > Pinaceae > Pinus > Pinus taeda. Next base: position 15,958 of record APFE031216496.1, on the reverse strand, counting down.
GTTGTTGTATGTCCCATATATGCTGAGCAGAGATCTGTTTGCCCTATACTGAGTGTCGATTGAGCCCCTGATTGAGCAATTGATAGATTTATGGACGAGCAGGATGACAGCATCTGAGGAAGTTAGGAAAATTGCAGAGATGACCACCAAAGAGGCCGCGCAGGCCTTGACTGTGGAAAATTCCCCTAAAAGCGTTGGGATTGTGGCATAAATCCCTAAATCACCTTGCACGCCAAGGCTGAAGAAGGACAAATAACCGATGATTTCGGTCCGTGTGTTCCTGCGAAACCTGTTTTGCACTAGATTAACGATGGAGGAGAAAGGGAAAGCAGTTAACTTGGAAACCGATGAGGAGGAGGAAGACCTAAAGGACCTCATAATTGAAGAAGACGAGGATGAGGGTATGGAAGTAGAAACTGAGGTTGTGCACCCTCCAACCAAGCTCCCTGCATATATCCATCCATGGAAGGGAAAGTCAAAAGTGCTCAAGGACCTCAACAAGAGCAAGATCTCTCTCCAGACTCTGCTCCTCCCAAATGACATCATCTTTGAGGGCATGCACCTAGGAGGAGTGCCAAGCTTGAAATTTGAGTATTGGGATCTCATTGACCACAAGAAGTTCCCTCATCTAGAGATTGCGCAACTCATGATTCCCAGGCAGAACACCATAGTGGGGGTTAACAAATTGGAGCCGCAAAAGTGGTTACGCAGAGTAGAAAAGGTAGGGTTATTAAACCTGCTCTAGGTACTACATTTCCACTATGCCCTAGTGATGATCTTTGTCATCAGGCAGCTGCTCTACCTGGTGCATGGTGGGTGTTTGTGGATGGAGGAGCCCATCCCCATCACGGACCAGTTAATCCATCGCATTACCCAGCTCCCATGCGAGGGAGAGGACCCCGCAAAGCAGTGTGCGGAGGGGGTCTAGTTTAACTGGTCTCAGCTCTTATGCAAAGAGTTCCTGGAAAATTTCTGCGAGGCCCAACAACAAGGAAAAACGTTCCACTATGCATGGCTTATGTTGTCCATAGTACTGGTTGCAGGGGAATTTCCAGAGGATATCCAGTTCCCCATCATTGACAGGGACCTACTGGAGGCCGCAAAGTATGCTTTGCTGTGGGTCATGAAAGATGCGAACCAGATCTGTGACAGCAAGATATTCTGGGTGTTCATGGAGATGAACATCAGAATGGGGATTAAGTGCAAGCTGTGGTTATCATCCACTGCCTCCAATAGCTTGCAAGTTTTGCAGAATTTAAAGCAGACTTCCACAACATATATATCAGAGCACGCAAAGACCCAACCAAGGAAAGGAGTGAGATACCCTTCATAGCCATAGATGATGTAATTTTCGATGGACTGGAGACATGGCCGCTGGAGTGGCGCACCCCAAACATTGCGGCAATAGAAAATTATGTTGCGTAGAAGAAGAAATAGGAGGCCAAACTGCACATGGCACAGTTGGTAGAGAAGAGAAGCCAGCAAGCCATGGAAGAAAAAGTGTAGGAGGCGCAGGACACTATGTAGATAACAACAAAGCAGAAAAAGGCCGCAGTAGTAGCAGCACAGGAGGCAGTCGAGAAGGCGCGCAAGGGTCGGAATTTACCTTCGCATGGGTAGTAGAAAGAGATGGAAAAAAAGGAGGAAGAGGGCGGCACGGACCCAGAAACATCATCAACAATACTGAAGTGCCAATGCCTGAGTGAGTGGACGAGGCTGCGCAAAAAGGTGAAAGCATCCAAGCTATTGATTGACCCAATCACCCTTACTAAGGGTGATCTACATGACATAGGAGAAACAATGTGCGACGTCACCACCGAGACCCTCTAGAACTTCGCAGAGGATAAATTGTGTAGGGGGTCCTCAACACGTAGATTCAGGAGTTGCAGGTGCGCACTCCTCAGGCTCGTACCCTTTTAACCAGCTTTGTAGTAGGGAAAGCGGCAACCGAGAAAATCCTATGCACTCAAACAACTAACACGATAGTGCTGCTAGAGGGGGCACTAGTTACAACAAATGAGGTCGACAAGCATACAATCAATGCACTAAAAGGGATAGGGATCAACATGGTTGCACTTCCATAGGAGACGTTCTTTGTGCTGCAGGATGGGATTACTGTCGAACTGTGGGCTAGGGAGAGCCACGCGTTGCAAGTCCTGAGCGAGAAAAATATCAACATGGAGTAGTTGATCTTGCAACATGACAAAGTGGTGTCATAGAATAGGTAGATGGTACATGTACTGGAAGAAGCCTGTCGAATGGTCCCTGAGCTAGCCATCCCAATAGATGCACTACAGAGGCACACATCCACATACTAGCAGCAGGGGTGCATGAGGCGCGAGAAGAAATGACCAAGGTTCAACTAGAGTTGAACCTTCAAATAGCAAAGCTACAGTTGAAGATGTAGCTTTCCAGCCCTCCGGAAGTAAGAGAACAGTGTGCCAGTGCCATTACATTAGGGATGGAAGAGATCAACAATGTATTAAGGGACTGCACCAGGATGTTGGAAGAGTCATTCGAGGTCCTCACCAATCTGCGGGAGGACCCTAACATCCAATGCTTAGAGACATAGGTGCGTGATCTCCAGCAGTAGTATGATAGTGTCAAAGGGACCGCGCAGATGGTGGCCCTTACATAGAGGCTCGTGCAGATGCGGTAGGCCAAAGCGCTGAAAGAGCAAGTGGACACAACACGACACAAAGAAGCAGTCTTGAAGGAGCTTGTTCAGCCTTGGATAAATGAGGCCTTCTTCATTACAACAAAAATTGAAGCCAAGCTCATGAAAATTTAGGGGATGTAGGAACAAATACAGGCAACCAGTTTCGACACCGCAACCTTGGAACAATGGGTACAGGAGATTCACCAGGCATCCACTCAGTGCGCTACTGACCTTGCAGTGATTTGAGCAGAGTTGGAGGGACTCCACACGAAGATCTCCGCACCAACAGAGTGACTCAAGGGCGAGTCACAATGTTTGTGTTGGGGGACTGTTGGGCATGGAATCCCACCCAAGGCAAGTTTTGGGGCTTAAAACCCAAGTTTTGACCAAGTCCATTGTAAAGACTCCACGATTTGTGGACGTAGGGCATGAACTCATAATAGAGTCACAGGGTTGTTTACCGTTGTTCTTATAATTTAATGTCAGCTTGAAAGATCTACTCATCATCTGTGGATCATGGGATTTTATAAATAGAGTGAGGCTCTAAGTGTAGAAAAGACCTATCTAAGGAAGCACGATGAGTCTAAGGGATTGATGAAGTGTTGAGTCAAGTGTAAATCATGTCTTTGGGTCACAGAGTAGGAGAAGGCTCTGTAGCTGAGTGCATAGAGGCCTAGTAGTTTGCAGCTGAGTGCACGGACCCCCGCAACTAAGTGCAAAGGGTAGGTCGAGTCTGTAACCATGGGAAGAATTAATAAAAGAGAAGTTATTCCATATTTCTGTGTATCTTTTCCTATTTTATGTATTATTGGGTATGAATTGTAAGTTTAATATTTATTTGCTGCAAGAACTCATATGAATGTGCTCTGTAAATAAATATAACATAAGGCATCCATTTACGCTAAGATAACTAACTTTGTGTAAGAATATAAGTAAGATCTCAGGTGTGACTTAGGAAAATAGTGTAGAGCATTGCTCCAGCAACATGGAAGCCCCACATCCTTGGTTAGGGCTACAAGAAGGTGAATATACCAAGGTGCAAAGGCCAGGAAAGTGTGTAAAGTAACCTACACAAAGGGACTAATGCTTGGAACAAATCAAACCATCAGACGTCTCAAGGGTGTCAAAACCTAGTTCCAGCACCCTCCCATACTACATTGGGTGAGACCTTAGTTCGTGCTCAGCGGACTATTGCCGAAAGTGCCAGTAGTACATGGATTTGTTTGGCTAATTAACTCCAAACCTGGGTCAAGCCCCAACAAGCCAACAAATATCCAATCAATACCATGGGAAAATACCATGGTTAAGCTAATACCAAGGACACCCATAACATGGTAAATGTCAGCTCAATAACATGGTTATGCCAATAACATGCACCAGTGTACCATGGTAATATCCAGGTCAATACCACAGGAAGATACCATGGTAAAACCAACACCTACAATGTCAATACCAAGCGTCAACTTGGACCACTCACACAATCCAATACCAAGGAAATGCCAATCTTAGGAATACATGTACCATGGTAATGTAATGATCAACCATAAGCTCATCAAACCATATGGAATCATGCACAATAAAAAAACTACCAATAACACAACCATATGGAAAAAAAGTAAACACACACACACACAACATATGCAAGCCAAACTGCAATATGATCATTTTCAAAAACATGCCCAGGTTGGCATCAATGCCAACCAATAAGACTACATCGAACACCTGCAACATCAACTACTTTATCAATGTACCTGCAATACAAAATCAATTCCAACACCTATGTTGCCCAAACCTCTGAATCTTATTTTTTTAACTTAGAATTCTAATCATTGTTGTGTTTCTTTATTTTGGATAGCATCGAATGTGTTCTAGCTTCGTAATTTGGTGGAAGGGATAGAAAATGTAAGATCTATAGAACCCAGAAATTGTTTGGAGAAATTCCACCCAGATGAGGAGTTATTATAATAATCAATATTTTGAATGGGTTCCTAAGACTAAACTTAGGAAAAATAAAAATATTAATGTGTATTAATAAAAATATGGGCGAGAAGGTTCTAAGTGACGACAATGAAGCCAATTCTAATATTAGCCCTTGATTAGGGACTTAATCTCGGCTGTTGATTCATCAACAGGAAAAGTATAAGAGGAGGCTTGAGTTTTAGTTGGAAATACACCGAACTGATCAAAGAGTTCGATTTTTTTGGGGTGTGGTTTCGTGAGAAAGTCGAGCTAAGTGATCTAAGTTGCAGTGAGAGGGGAAGTTCAGTAGAGGGGCTTCAATCCAAGGCCAAAGAATAAATAGTAGAGAGGCAGAGAAGAACCGAGAGAGATAGTACAACTCCAGAGAGGGTGCTCCAAAGGCTAGAGGGGCTCACGCAGGTGACGTAGAAACTAGAGGAGATGACGTAGGCCCTTAGAGGTAGCGCTAGGGTTTTTCTATGTGGTAGAGAGAGAGCAGTCCAACATATCAACTTTTTGAGCAAAGGAGGCTCACTGAGAGGGTGACACATACCCTAGAGGAGGTGACGCAATTCCAACGCAGAACTTGGAGTAGCCATCACTACCCAACAGTAGGGACAACAGGGTGATCTGTGGGGCTTGATCATCGAGTTGCTAGATTTTTTCAAATATCAGTCTCCAGATAGAGGTACTTCTACCAAGGTTATTCTCTGTTGGGTGAGATGCATTTGACACCCTAGTTGTATTCATAAATTTTCTTAATAATACAAATCCTTTATATGCTACATCAGTTTTCCCAAATTTGGTTTTTCCCGGGACGATTGTCCAAAAATAATGGTGTCCCTTGTGTGATTGTCTTAGTTTATTTCGGTTCATGATCTGTATGTATGTGTAGGTTGAAATAGTGTTTTCATCGTTGTTTAAGTAATTAAATAACTTGTTAATTGTAAATAATAAGTAAGAGATGATAAACCAATGATTGAAATAGAATTTCTGATGTGTAGATTCAAAAAATTTCACATGGTAAGAGAGCATTGCAGATCATAGGATACTGAAGACACTAGATGAGAAATCAAAATAATTTGCTGTAGAGAAGCACTTGTCCCAAGTGACAATACTATTTTAGAGGCAGAGGAGCAACTGCAGGAGTGACACAGTGACACAGAGGCTCACGCAGTGCTTGTGTCATCATTTCAAGCTTGTAGAGGGTGACACAGAGCTAGAGAGGAACCCACGCAGTGACTGCATCAACACTCTGGGTTAGCACAGAGCCTATGAGGTTTGAATCAGTCAGTTGTTGGGGTTGAGGAAGTAGAGAATATTCAATTTGAGGAGCTTTGTGGGATGTTGGTTCTGTTGGTGTAGAACAATGTCTATGGAGATAGCCAAGGTAGAGGGAGTCACTACCTTGACAGATTTCTAGCCAAAGAAATCTAGATCTGGGTTGCAGCATCAAAGGAGGATTCGAGAGGAAGTGATTTGACAATTGGCAAGAGGCTTTTTGTGAAGGAAATCAGGACTTAGAGGGAGTCTAGAGGAGGTTGTTCCTTAGAGGTTTTCTTGCACCAAAGTAATCCAGATCCAAGTCTTGCTAGATTGATAGTAGGAGAGGGAGAAGACAACCAGTGCTATTTTTAGCAGAGTTGGCAATGAATGAGTTAAGGGATCATGACACATTGGATGGAGCATCCAATTTTTTCATCTGGAAGGCCAAGATCCTAGCAATCCTAGATAAACATCACATCAAGGAATATTCCTTGAAAGTGGTTGTTGTTTTGGTTGACATCGATGCCTCAAAGAGGTAAGAGGAAGCCCAAGTTAAGGCAAACTACATGATCTTAGATGGGGTCAAAGATCATGTAGTACCACATATTGCTGCGAAGGAAACAACAAGGGAGGTGTGGGAGACCTTGACCACCTTGTACCAGGGCTCTTCTGTGTAATGGAATATGCTACTATAAAATTAGCTGATATAATATCAGATGTAGAAAGGAGAGGAGATATATCCCTTCATTCTCACGTTGTAAGGGATTCACTACTAGTTAACTTCCATGGGGTCTACACCAGATCCTAAGTTCATGGTGAGAACTGCCTTAAATTTACTCACCAAGGACTGGGAGACATTTTTCCAAAGTATTTTTGGTAGAGTGACTCTCCCCAATTAGGAAGACATGAGGGCAACTCTTTAACAAGAAGAGATCAGGAGGTTGACCAAGGCAGGGAGTAGCGACAAGGGAACCTAGGTCAAGAAGGAGGAGGAGGAGGAGGAGGATGCAACTCTCACATCAACAGGATAGCAGGGGTAGCAGAAGAGGAAGAAGAAGGACATCAACAAGGTCATATGATTCAACTGTGGTGAGATGGGACATTATGCCACTCAGTGCCCTCGGAAGAAGGGAAAGCAGGGGATATTCTGAATTAAAGGCTACTCCAATTAAATAAAACAAGGAAGGTGAGGATGACGATTGTTCCATGAGTGTTGATGCGCCTCTAGAGAAGAGGTGGTGTAACATGGAGTTTTAGTTGAGAGGAATACATATGAGAAGGATCCTTGAGGTGCCCAAACTCTTGGATCATATACAACTACGGGAGTGCTTAACAACAGTAGAAAAATGATGGTGTTGGTTAAAGTGAGGTGTGATGGAGTAACAGTAGCAAAGTTAGAGTGCCAAAGTCTGAGGCAGGGTAGTGGATGTTCTAGCAGTGAGAGAGGCACATAGTAGTCTACAACAGTGCAGTGGCAGTAGAGGGTTAGCATAGATTAGAAACAGAGGTAGATTTAGGATCACGAGGCATCCATACTGACCAAGATGTCATTTTTTAGGTGAAGTTTCCATTATTTACTTCTCAGTAACTGAGTTGCAATGTAGCAATGGCAATGTTATGGGAAGCTTGAAGCAATATTTTGAGAGGGATCTGCAGTACAGATGTAGTAGTGGTATTGATAGAGTCAGGGGTAGCAATATAGGAAGCATCAGTGCAGTGGATGAAGGGCAGCAAGTGAAGCATCAATGGCATAGAGGACAAATGCAGTGGATCAGTGTAGTACTTTTGTTGAGAAGTATTGCTAGAGCACATTCCTTCATTTTGGGTATCATTGAATGTGCTCTAGCTCCAAAATTTGGTTGAGGGGCTAAAACACATAAGATCTCCAAAACACTGAAATCGTTTAAACAAAATCCACTCGGATGAGGAGATATTAAAATAATTAATATTTTTAATGGGTTCCTAAGTCTAAACATAGGAAAATAAAAATATTAATGCGTATTAATAAAACAGTGGGTGAGAAGGTTCTAAGTGATGAGGATCAAGCCAGTTCTAATCTTAGCCATTCATTAGGGACTTAATCTCGATCGTTGATTCATCAACATGAAAAGTATAAGAGGAGGCTTGAGGGTCAATTGGAAATACACTAAATTGATCAAAGAGTTTGATTTTTCTAGGGTTTGGTTTGCTCATAAAGTCAAGCTAAGTGATTTGATTTGCACTGAGAGGGGAAGTTTAGTCCTAGGTGGAAGAATACATAGCAGAGAGGTAGAGAAACACCGAGAGAGACAACGCAACTCCAGAGCAGGTGACACAAAGGCCATAGGGGCTGACGCAGGACCTTAGAGGCAACCTTGGGGTTTTTCTGTGGGGTAGAGAGAGAGCAGTCTAGCATATCGAATTTTTGAGCAAAGGGAGGCTCATTGAGAGGGTGATGCAGTTCCAATGTAGAGCTTGGAGCAACCATCATTGCCCAACATTGGGGACAACAGGGTCATTTGTGGGGTTTGATCATCAAGTTTTCAGACTTATCAAAATATCTATATCTAACTAGAGGTACTTCTTTGAAGGTTATTCTCTGTTGGGTGAGTCGCATTTGGCACCCTAGTTGTACTAAAAAAACTACTTAATAATACAAACCCTCTATATGCTACATTGGTTTTCCTGAATTGGGTTTTTTGGGATACGATTGTCCAAAAATAACGGTGTCCCTTGTGTGATTGTCTCAGTTTATTTTAGTTCATCATCTATATGTATGTGTAGGATGCAATAGTGTTTTCATCATTGTTTAAGTAATTAAATAACTCGTTGAATGTAAATAGCAAGTAGGAGATGATAAACCAATGATTGCAGTATGATTTCTGATGTGTAGATTCATAAATTTTCATCTAAGTGTTCATGTGTCGATCTTACCAAACTGGAGAGAAAGGAAAGGAGAAACCTTGAAATGAGCATATCAATTTCAAACATTATATGAATAATTTTAAACAAGGAAAAATCTCTCCAGCATATAAAATAAGATGAGATCCCTCTTCGACCTCCCAATAAATAAGTTTTTTTGCACATTCTATTAGTAACTAAATAAATAGGTGAAGAAGAGAAAGGCTTCCTATGTGGAGAGGTGAAGCAAGCAAATTCACTAGGGTGTTGAACATGCCTGCTAGTAGCGAAGGAATGTTTGTGATTCTTGATATGACTCAAACAAGATTCTAAAAATGCTCGCTGGTAGCGGAGTGACACTAAGGAAGATGCTTAAACATATTATGGCTAGAAGGTTGGTAAATAATTATGCTTTCCCAAACAAAACAAATGAGTTTTGACATATATTTGAATGTGTTCAATACTTACTAAAGGGCTAGACTACGTGTTGAAAGCTAGACCTAGACAAAGAAGGCGAAGTTCATCCAATGTGTCGCTCAGTGTTGTCGTTGCTACGACACCCTTCAAAATTTTGCTATATCTGAATTTTGGAGCCTGCCTTCTATCATGTGAAGTGCCACTTTTGGTTTTCAAGTGTTGTATAATGTTTCTACACATGTTTTAAGTGTTCATGTCCCTTCCTAAGTGTCATCAAATCATTGAGAGTAGTAATAATGTACTTTTGAGTCATAGTGCCCTTTCTAGTCACAAAATGACACTTATGTGTCGCAATTGCACATACTTTGTTAGTTTCACTTAAAGAATGTTTTTGAACTAGATTTTTTATGTATATTTATTAGTATTGGGTCCTCTTAGAGTTGTATTGATGAGTTGAGGTGTAAAATGCTTGATCTTGATCCTAACTCATTGTGTTTTTCAGTTTTTCAACCTTCTGCACATATCCATTTTTCTTACTTTACAACTCATGCTATGGGATACTAAGAGTGCACGACACACTTATAAGTCCTAGCAGGGATGCTCCTTATCATATATAATTGTTCCCTATGCCATCCCAATCTCTCCCTCTCCTTTTTGTCAATGTGCAATTCCATTCAACAAGGATCCCTCTCCTTACTGCTTACCCTCCCTCACTGCACGAGTGTTTCCTTTGCCTCCCAATGTAGCACAAAACACACTTCTAGTGTGTAGTGATGCCCCTCCATATGCCCTATAATTGTGACCTCCAACCACCTTGTGGCCTTGGCATTCCTCCCAATAAAACGACATAGTTTCAGTGAGTACTTATTGTAGCCTTGCCTCTTGCAACTTCAACCTACACCCACCTTGCTTCCTCCTCCTCCAGAATTGTGTATGTCATGGTCTCAATGAGAATTGATTCCATTCTCTATTTCTTGCAAGTGCACATTGCACCTAGAAGTCCCCTCTCTCCCCTCTACCCATTGTTGATCTAAAATCAGAATTTTGCAAGAATAATGTTAGAATAGGAGATTTCCAATCTAATGTTTGTTAGCCATAACTGATCTATATTTACAGGTGTTCAATAAGGCATGGCAAATATGTGTGCGAATATTTGTCCATAAAAGTTGTCCAAGGAAGAATTTTAAAGGAAGAGGTATAAATGGCACATTTTGCGAAAGTTGAAGGAATGTTGGATCTATATGATCATAGTGACTCATGAAGATTCCATTAAATGTCTAGACCCTTTGGAGGGTAGAAGACAACACCAATGTTAGATCTGATGTAAGTATTGAAGACATAGTGGTAGTGCCATCACTTCTCAAGGAAAAATATTTTACAAGTCACCATGGGTCCAGGTTATCAATGTCAATCACTTGTCATGTTGTTGTCATATGATGATGTGGAAATAATAATGTAATTTCTAAAGATATTGTAAATATAAATATGTGGAAGTCTAAGAGTGATATATGGAAAAAATAGTCGTTAGGAAAAGTCCAAAGATCATACTAGAAGTCGAAGAGTTGTGAGGGTAGTTCAAGGGTCATAGGGATATGAAAGATCATCCCGGTTGTTATAAAACATGCCTCATTAATAAAAAAAGGACTTTTCACCTTGGCTTCTCCAACTAGGCATTAGAGATAAAGATTGTTATTTTGGAGAGCATGTAGTGACTTAATGCTTCACTATTGGAGCTAGTGGTGTCTCATTGTATCAATGTATCTTGGAACTTTCGCTTAATATTTGAAGCTCATTGAGCCAACACATTTTCATGCATATATCATGAATGTTGTAAGACTACTCTTTAGATGTTTGTGGTATGTTTTTATGTTCTTACATAATAAATAAATTGAACTATTTCATTGGCCTTTGGTCCTCATTTTGTTGAATGTGTGTTGTAATTGGTTTAGTCATCATTATGTCTATGTGAACTATTTCACTACATGGTTAACACTTATTTCTTATATATGTGTGTGCCTTTATTAGAATAGTACTACTACTTTTCTTCTAAATACTCACTTTCCCTTCCCTTTTGGTGATAGAACCTTGATACATATTGCAGTTGAGCATCTCAGAAGGAATACTTACTCATTCAAAAGTACATGCATGTTTCTCTCTTATGCTAACTATTGCAGCCAAGGCAAATATTTAAGAACATGGCAGTCAGACCACATTTCATGATGGGGCTCCTATACCAAACGGTGTGAGGTCTAATTGGGACTTCATATCAAGGAGATCCCCTGTATGTTGGTGGGATCCAGTGCTGTCAACACCTTCTTGTCATACTTGATTAATTAATTATGTTTGTACTTATTTTGTCATCACAAATTTGTTTCTATGACAACATGAAATAGATGAATTGAGGAACTATGTATATGTAATAAAATGTCTTGATTAAAGAACATTCTAACATAGTTGAATGGGAACATGAACATTGATATGTTCTGCATTATCAGAAGAAGGAAATAGTGAGGGGTGATGGGAATTAGCGTTTCCTATATTCACTAAAAAAACCTCACTAATGATTTTTTCCAAAAATTTAAATTTGAAAACATTCGCTTATCTTTCCCTCCATCCCAAATCTATCAAATGAATAAATTGATGGTTAAAGAAACCACCTACCACAATTATAAGGGTTATTTGGTGTTTGAAGAGTTCTCTTAGACTTAAATGGGAAATATGTGCAAGTCCCCATCTCAAATCTTGAGAATTGACCCATGAATGGTGTGAGGAATGAGAAAAATCATAGGTGTATAATGCTTGATCTTTCTCCTAACTCATTGTGTTTTTTTCTATTTTTCACCCTTCCACACTTAGACATTTTTCTTACTTTATAACTCCTCTTTTGGGCTAGAAGGAGTGCATTGTGCACTTCTAAGGCCTAATAGTGGCACTCCTTATCATCTAGAATTGAGCCCTATGCCATCCCAAGCTCTCCCTCTCCTTTTGTGCATTGTGTGATTCCAGACATCAAGGATCCATCTCCTTGCTACTTACCCTCCCTCACTGCACTAGTCTTTCCTTTGCCTCCAAATGTAGCAGACAACGCACTTCCAGTGTGCAGTGATTCCCTTCCTTATGCCCTAGAATTGTGACCTGCACCCACCTTTTAGTCTTGAATTTTCTCCCAAGCACATGGCGCAGTTTTAGTGAGTAGTCATTGTAGCCTTACCTCTTGCAACGGTGACCTACAACCACCTTGCTTCCTCCTCATCTAGAAGGACCCTCTCTCTTTCGTCTGCACATTATTGATCCAAATTCAGAAAATTTACATGAATCATGTTAGAATAGGACATTTCTAAGCTAATGTTTGTTGGCCATGAGTGATCCATATCTGAATGTATTCAATAAAGCATGGAAAATATGTGTTAGGATATTTGTCAATAAAAGTTGTCTAAGGATGAATTTTAAAGGAAAAGGCACAAAAGGCACATGTTGCGACAATTGAAGGAATGTTGAGTATGTATGATCATAGTGACTCATGAAGATTTCATTACATCTCAAGACCCTTTGGAGGGTAGGAGACAACAAAAATGTTAGATTTGATGCAAGTATTGAAGACATAGTGTTAGTGTCGTCACTTCTCAAAGAAAACTATTTTACAAGTCACCATGGGTCCAATTTATCAATGTCAATTACTTGTCATGTTGTTGTCAAATGATGATGTGGAAATAATCTTGTAATTTTGGAAAATATTGTAAATATGAATATGTGGAAGTCAAAAAGTCATCTATGGACAAAATAGTCGTTAGGGAAAGTCCAAAGGTAACACTAGAATTCCAAGAGCCATGAGGGTAGTTCAAGAGTCATGGGGATATGAAAGATAATCCTTCTTGTTATAAAACAAGCCTCATTACTCAAGAAAAGGACTTTTCACCTTGGCTTCCCCTACTAGGCATTAGAGAGAAAGATTGTTCTTTTGGAGAGCATGTAGTGACTTAATGCTTCAGTATTGGAGGTAGTGGTGTCTCATTGTATCAATTCATCTTGGAAATTTCACTTTATATTTGAAGCTCATTGAGCCAACACACTTTCATGCATATATCGTGAATGTTGTAAGGCTATTGTTTAGATGTTTGTGATATGTTTTTATGTTCTTGCCTAATGAGGAAATTGAATTATTTCATTCACTTTGGTTTTGATTTTGTTGAATTCGTATTGTAAATATTTTAATGATCATTATGTCTATGTGAACTATTTCGCTACATGGTTAATGATTCTTTCATATATGTGTGTGTGTATTTATTAGAATAGTGCTAATAGTTTTCTTCTAAAGACTCACTTTATCTTCCCTTTCAATGAAAGAACCTTTATACATATTGCAATTGAGCATATCACAAGGAATATTCACTTCCTCATTCAAAAGTACATGCATGATTCTCTCTTATGTTAATTATTGCAACTAAGGCAAATTTTTAAGAACATGGCAATTAGACCATGTTTTTGGATGGGTCTCGTATACCAAACTGTGTGAGGTATAATTGGAACTTCATATCGGGGAGGTGCCCTATATGTTGGTTGGATCCAACAGCGTCAACACCTTTGTAGTATACTTAAAAAAAATTGTAATTAATTATGTTTGTATTTCTTGTGTCATCACGAATCTACTACTATGACAACATGAAATAGATGAATCGACGAACAATGTATATGTAATCTAATTTCTTGATTAAAGAATATGCTAGCATTGTTGAATGGGAACATGAAAATTGATATGATTTATAGTATCAGAAGAAGGAAATAGTTGGGTTGATGGGAATTATCCTCTCCTATATTCACTAAAAAACACCACTAATTATTTGTGCCAAAAATTTAAATTTGAAAACATTCACTTATCTTTGCCTCCATCCCAAAACTCATTAAATGAAGAAATTGATAGTTTAAGAAACCACTTACCACAATTATAAGGGTTAGTTGGTGTTTGAAGAGTTATTTTAGACTTAAATGGGAAGTATGTGCAAGTTTCCATCTCAAATCATGAGAATTGACCCATGAGTGGTGTGAAGGAATGAGAAAAATCATAGGGAAAATAGTCATTCATGGACTTTTTCAACAATACATAGGAAACAAAGAAATGCATGAGTGACTGAAGAAGTGAATTCATAAGTGGGGAATTCTTTTCACAAATGGAATGATTATGGTAGTGTTTAGGATGACTAAAACTCAATTTGGTTTCCCAAATATGTCTAGAAAAGTGATATTCATGAATTGGACAAGTGTTAGCGCATTTTGTCCTTGCTATATTTGGATATTTCTTGCTAATTTATTGTAGATGAGCTTATGAACCAAGCCAAGTTAGGGGGGTCATGGATTGATGTGTTTTAGGTGAGTGTGAGAAGCAAGAGGTGGGGATATGCCAAAGGGATATGGAGAAGTGAATGGATTTCCTCATTTTCTTTGTAAGCTAGATAAGAGGCATACAAAAATCTTAGAGGCTCTAGACTCAGTAGGGAAAATGAGATCTCTAATTGTCTTATATGCCTATAAAGGATACTTACCTTCACTTAGCTAATTTCCTGAGAGTTGAACATTTTCTCTAGGCTAGTGGGTGGCCAATTTTAGAGATTTTTATGTGTGGATAAGACTATAGTTGGGTGGAAAAATGCTCATTCCTAGCTCTATTGGTAGTCTTTAAATTCATAAAAGCTTTCCTAGTTATCATTATGAAACTCATAAAATGGTATGGTGATGATTACATTTATTGAAATAGTTAAATTCTTTTTGTATGAGTGAATATTTTGTAATCAATGAAACTACTATGCTGATTGGTTGTCTCATTGATGAAAGAAACCACTTCAACATGCTTGGTTGTATGTATTAGTATTAGGGATATTGTTCTTATGGAATGAGTAATGCACTTTCTTGGTTTTGGTGTATGTATGATAGGGATGTTAGTTCCTTCCTCCCATATGTTGGAGGGATGTCAGAAACTTATTATTGGCTCAATTTTCTAAATTAGGGATGTTGGTGGTGACATCTATGCCCAAATAGGGCTAATGTTTGTGTTGAATCCTAGACAAAAGTACTGTGGAGGGGATAAAAGGTTGAAAATCCTTGGGGAATTTTCTCTAGCCTACATGTAGGTAGGCCAATTAGTCTGTCCTTTAGTGGGAGACAAAAAATCCTTAAGGTTTAATTCCTTTAAATTTATAATGAAGATTAAGTAATTCTAGTCTTCATAAAGTATCTAATATTTAAGTTTATAACATTCATTGATAAAACATGTTTCTTGAAAATATGGCTTGGGGGAAATTTCAGGCTCTTTTCCATTTTAAATCTAATTGGTAGGTTGCAAAGAATTTTGATTGAAATAAATGGATAAGTTATTGTTGATTTTATTCGATGATGGCCTAGGATATCTAGAAGGTTCTCCTCCGAATCCATCAAGGAATGCTAGGGAATTTGTGTATTGGAGGACAAATATTCACTTTAAACTTTTTCTTGTTGAGATGAAAGGCTCATTCTACAACCCAATATGAGGGTATGTGTAAGTTGTTTCGTCCATCCGCGCCCCTTTAAAATAAAAATTCAAATAAAAACTTATGTTCTAAATAGAAAAATAATTTCGTATATAATTAAAAGAAAATGAATATGTTGTAAAGTAATTAGAAGTTAAAAAAAATGTGTGAATCACATGTTTAAATATTATACTTTTCAAAAATATTTCAACAAGAGATTTAAATAACATATTTAAAGATCTACGTTAATTAATTTATGTCGATATCAAATTCATATATA
>APFE031216488.1:29588-59452 GCA_000404065.3 Pinus taeda | reverse complement strand
TACATGATCAAGTTCTTGCACGTGGTCCTATAAGCCCATAGAGCACTAGTATGTGCAGGTCGCAGTCAGTTTGCTTCACATTGTGGACCTTGTTTAGTGCTTCGCATACTTTGTTAAAAGCTTCTATGTGGATATTCTTCTATGCACGTGGTCCTTCCATACTTCGTGGTCCCAACCAGAGGGGTTGTTCACACCATTGCCTTACCCACACTTGCTTACCGATCATGTCTCCTACGGTGAGGATGGTGTGCATTTGCGCAGGTTTCATACAATATGCCTATATCCACCTGGATAGGTGGGTGCATTGGAGGCTTCCAAAACCACATGTGCATCATCCTTCTGCATTCTCGCCAGTCCACAAAACTTCATTGCTGGCGTAGCTCGTAGTACCCATTTCAGAGCATCGAAATGTTGTTGTTCTGGTACTTCTCTTTCAAATTTATTTAGGAAGTCATCCACCTTGCTCAACCCGTCATATGTAGGAAAATATCTTACCTCTATTGCTACGCAGTGCAATAACCTTGTCATCATGTTACAGTTGAGCCTAGTTACCTCATGTAACTAGTTCTGTTATCATTCTATCTCCTTGTCAGAATCTAATGTGCACGAGATTTCACGGTCCTACAAGATTTAGCCATCCATGGCTGGATTTAACCAGTCTTCCTCTCGTGAGGTTATTTTGTAGATACAATCCAAATTTTCATTGTTATCATAGTCGTGCACTGGCTCTATGTAGCACGATCCTTCTGCAAGGTCAAAAGGTACCACTAGGCGTAGAGATTTTTTCTGAAAGATCATCTTGCACTTCTTTAGATTTATTACTCCATTCATGTCAGTGGCCCAATCTATTCCCAATAGCGTGGGGTAGGGATTATTGTCATCAAAAATCTCTATCACTTCAAAATCTGCTAGTGTGATTTCTCCTTCAATGTCTACTATGATTCCCTACAATCTCCCCATAGGTAGGATCTTTTGCTGGTTCACCATTCGCAGTTGGATAGGATACCATTATAGTGTTGACCTACCCATGTGCTCCCATGTCCATTTTGGCAAGATGTTTGTGTCCAATCACATATTCCCCAATTTGTGAAGTCAATCTCATCTCCCTTCCTGTTCACATTGTGTGCTTCCTAAGCTTCCAAACTACGTGCAGTTCTCCTGGCACGGTCCTAGCACATCTAGTTATGAGTTCTTGCATCCCCTTTACAACCTTGCTATCACATAGTAGCTTCATGCATGTCTCCAAGAACGTAGTGAGCACTGATGGCTCAATTTCTGGCTCAATTTTGTCTTTACTTCTTGAAGTGGAGGCATCAATGAAGCTCCTCTTAACTTCAATGAAGGTCCCCTTAGCGTGCTCCAAATGATATTATGGTTCCTTTGTTGGGGCCTTGCAAATATAGGTGCTTTCTTCAAGTTGCTTGCCTTTGTCATCCCCTGTCATAATACCACTCCAAAGCATGATATTTACATTAGGATCTTTCTCGTGCAGCTCAGACCTCATCATCTATAGGTTCTGAGTTCGGGGAAGTTGGAGTGCTCCTTTATTGCACAACCTCGCTATCCGTGTTGGACAATCCTCTATCTCATGATCAAACAATGTACAATACAAGCATGATGGTCACATTAGATTCATACAATCATGGGCATAATGTCCTGGCCCTCCACAAATGTAACATATCAGTTGTCCACGACCTCTTCCCGGTCCCATTCCACCTTGGCCTCGTCTGTGCCCATGAAATCTAGTGTGCACCATTCCCATGTTTTGATCAAGGGCCCATGTTATGGGCTGGACTCTGTATGTAGGAGTTCGATCTATCATTATTTCATAACTTCTATAGGTGTGCTCATCATGTCCTACTAACCTACAAAAATTACAGGAAAACTGCTTGGAATTATGCGTATACTATTGTAATAGATGGCAGTTATTTGTAGCATGCTTTCCTCCTATCTGACAAATCGCACACCATAACACAAGTGCTACATTTGGTCCTACTTGTGCCTCCAGTCTTAGAACCATTGGCCCTCCTCCCATTAAGTAATTCACATACACCAGGGAGTGGTCCTTGTCGTGCCCTTAGCCCTTGCATTTTATGCACCATATCTCATCACGCACTTCTGGGTGAGTCACCCTATCCTGTTTCAAAATTTGCATCTCAAGGAATAAAATTTTCAACTACACATGAATATGCTGAATTCCTATGTTAGAATCTTGTATCTGAGTCTCATGAAATCTCATCGCGACCTCCAAAGCCTCAGCCTGAGTGGTTAGCCTTCGTTGCTACAACACATTCCGTAGATGCAGTGTTAACAATGCTACAAACCATTCGCAGTGTTACCCATCTATTAGTGTCATGTTTGCTTCGCAAATTGTGCACTTCAGTGTTTCATCCAACTCCTATGGGGTTTTTCCTGGTACCATTGTGATTTCATTGAATCCAATGATCGATTGTGCCTCCAATTTTTCCTGCTAAAGTCTTTTCTTAGCGTAGCTTGGATATCCACTATTCCCACATTCGGATTGTCATTGGAATTCTTAATGTACTAAGTCAGCACACGGTCCTATAAAGTGTTGACCAATGTTGCCTTCTTTATATTGTCATCCATGACACCCTGCGCTTCCCATACAGCTTTTATCATGAACCAAAACTGGTCTGGATGTTCATTTCCTACTCCCTTGAACACTAGTAGCTTTATCCTGCTGGCCATACTTCGTGGTGGTGGCAAAGGTGGAATGGGCAAAGTTGGGGGTGAAGATGGTGAAACTATTGGTGGTGTGGGTGGGGGTGGTATGCACAAAATTCTCTACCTGATCAGACACTCCTTGGTGAAACCTTCACGAGTTCTTCTTTCCCCCTCGCAGAGGTGAAATCAAGGGGCTAGTTTCTAGCTCTATGATACCTTCATTTATGTAGATTCTCCCACTTTGTGTAGTCCCAAACATCAATTTATTTGCATAACCCATTTTTCACATGCTAGCATTTTAATCCAAGTGTTCAAAGACTTAACGTACTTACCTCATGGTCCCTTGAGGAAGTGTCATTCTACCTTGCTATATCTAACTGAAGTATCTACCGTGAATTTGGTGATGAATCCTCCTATGATTCAATCAAACTAGTGATTTATAATGTGTGTGATCCTATCTTCTAATGCTTCCAGACTTCTCACCAATTCTAGAGTCCACACAATAGGTTTCTTGAGTTTACACCTTCCTTAGCTATTTGCTAGCTCCGTGATCCACTTGTACAACTTAGTAGGGAAGGATGTAAAGAACATTTCATGGATATTCATATACAAGTAGCAATCTAACCACTCTTCAATTCCTTTCTTTGTCAAATTCCATTGACACAACATCAGACATCTCTATGCATATCCCTATCCTAGGAACAAAATCATTTGTTGGCTTGTTGGGGCCTGACCTAGGTTTGGATTAATTAGGCAAACAAATCCCTGTACTACTAGCCCTTTCGGCAATAGTCCGTGGGGCGCGAGCTAAGGTCTCACTCAAAGTAGTATGGGAGGGTGCTAGATCCAGGTTTATTCACCCTTGAGATGTTTGAGAGGTTCGACTAGTCCTTTATTTGTTCTTGTGCATAGGTGGCTTCATGCACCTTGCGTTCATCACCTTAGCTTCGTTCAACCCTAACCAGGGGTTGTGCCATGATTTGCACTATCACCTGAGTTATTATTTATCTTCCAGTACTAATTAAGCACCTTCACCTACTTAAGTAACAATACAAAACATTCATACAGGTTTACAGAGTAAATAAATATTATACTTGCAAATTATATCCAATCATGCATTAAACCAAGAAAAGATACACAAAATTATAGAAAAACTTCTCTTTATTGATTCTTACAATAGTTACCGACTTGACCCACCCTGTGCACTGAGTTGCAGGGGTCCGTGCCCTCACCTATGGACTACTAGGCCTCTGTGCACTCAACTGTAGAGTCTTCTCCCAATCTAAAACCCACATACACACTTTACGCTTCAACTCAATCACTTAGAATTCTCATATTCTATTCCATTCTTTCATTAATTATCTTTTACAATTAGAGCCTTGCTCTATTTATACAATCCCATGGTCCACGGACCATGGGTATGTCTATCTAGCTAACATTACATTGCAAAAAGGAAGGTGGACAACCCTGTGACTCTATTGTACTTTCGCACCCTGCGCTCGCAATTCATAGAGCTTTTACAAAACGATTCGGTCGAAACTTGGGCATTAAATCCCAAAACATGCCTTGGGGGAATTCCATGCCCAATAAATACCTGGTCTAAAAGCAGCAAGAAAAGGCATGGCATGATTGACACATCAAGTTGTGCACATTTAAGCTAAATAATCTAGTTTTTTTGTATGATAGTAAGTTTGATAAGTTCCCCAAAAAATTCAGGATGCACTGGTTAGGGCCTTATGTTATTAAGGAGATTACGGATGGAGGAGTGGTACGGCTAGCCAAATTAAATGGAGAACCCTTCCTAGGAAAGGTGAATGGCAATCACTTGAAGCCATACACCGGTGGTCTAGCCAGGTGACTAAATGAAAATATTATAGTATTAGTGCTCCAGATAGGTTAAAGGAGGTGCAGAAATATAAACTACTTTGCCCAGGATGGGGAGCTACACAACAGGAAGATGGTGAGAAGCAAGGACATGTCATTGGGTCTGTGACAGCGAAAAGGGAGTTGTGCTACCTAGGGATAAATCATGCAGGTCGGGTAGAAAGTGACCGTTAAGGTCATTGTTCATGAAAATATGGTAGAAGTGAGGCCAGATGGAGTGGGTGACTAACATTTAAGATGAAATTTATGGCTTACATCATTGAAAATCTACTGCCAATCCAACATTAATGAACTGATTTCGGGGGCAGCAGTTAGATTTGAATTCCAATTTCCCTATAAATTACAAGTGGTTGTCTAGCAAGAAACACTTTGCATTTTTAGTATTCAGTTGTTGAGCTCTCAGACGCCTATGGACACAGAGTTTGTCACAGCTCTCAAACAAATACCTGCGTTTTTGAACTTGCTTGAGACATTGCGAGTACTGATAGAAAGTGTCATTTCATCACCCGCAGAGGTTATCAATAAATAGTAAGTGGTAGAAGAGCCAGTACAAGAGATGGAGAAATAGGTTGAAGAAGCTACCCCAGAAGTAGCCAAAGTATTGGTGGAGGTCCCTAAATCTCCAAGAATGCTGTGACTGAAGCCGAACCGAACCAAAGAGACCATGAAAGATAAGAAGGGCAAGCAACTTGCCATCCTGGTGCATGCATTGCCAAGACAAAACCCAACCAAGCCCATTTCCCAAGAGAAAGGAAAGGTTATAAACCTCGAGCCAGAAGAGGAAGATATTGAAGACATCCCCATGGATGATGAATATGTGGGACTGGAAATAAACGAGGTTGAAGCCCGGGGTGCGGACCCTATTACACAGTTCCTGGAGTATGTCCCTTTGTGCAAGTCTATGTCCAAGGTCGCCAAGGACATTAATGAAAGTAAGACTCCCCTTGTTATAGACATTTTTGGGCACTACAACCCCAATCATAAATTTCCATAAACCAAGGGGTTCTAAGTCCCTAAAAGTGTTTCTTCACACCCTAAAGGAACAAGGTCAGCTGATTACATCATCTCCTAGAAGTTCTCCACAGAAAACTACTTAGAATTGGTCAAAACTGGACCATACAGAATGCCAAGTGCAGAGGGTGCGATGCATCTCACCTACTCAGTGTAAAGGGTGCAATGCATACTAGAAAGCCCTTCTGTAGGGTGCGATGGGTGAGAATGGACAAATGGCAGAGACAGTTTGTGAGGTGGAGGATCATGGAATCTTCCAGAAACTTCTCCTCTGACACTTGCCTCTTTGAATTCGCGTAGGGATGAGTAAGAGATCATCAATCTCCAAGTGGAATGAAGAACTATCAGAGAGAGGACACTAATCAAAATCCCAGAAGCTGACTCACCCCCTACAATCATCTATATATGGATCCCTCATCACAGAGATCCAGAGGCTAGAATCTTGTATCTTGTAGAGAAGAGATGTTGGTTTCCTGGTGCAACATCATAGTGTTGGCTGATCTAAGCTTTACATGAGGTGAAGAAGGGCTTTCATGCTGGAGGATGATGCTGGGTTAGAACAATTGGTTGTAATCCTCTTTGCTATTCTTGATATTAATAAAGCTATTCAAGTTTTCCTCCACATTCTTGTATGTTTGATGATATATGCATTTGTGTGGCCAATACATATCTGGTCCTGTATTGCTTATGATTGTAGATTGTTGTTCTCTGATAGTATTATGATGCTTTGATTCCATAGATGCTCTTTGAAGCTAGGTAGATGAAAGAGGAGTACCAAATATCTGTCAAAAGGGAGAGGAACTAATCAAGGAACCAAGCACAAGACTGAGGTTGGTGTCCTTTGTTCCCCTCTTATCTACTTCTCATAAAGGAAAGTGAAAGTAGTTTTAGTTTGTTTGTTTCTAAGATAACTACCAGTGTTAGTGGGACTAGCAGCTCTGAGTGGACACTAGATTTCCCGATAACAAAATGGAAACTCCACTGGGGAGTGAATAGATTGTTTACTTGTCTATATTTGCTTATTTTATAAACTTATAGACGGAGCCTAAAGTCAAGCCAGCTAGCCTTTGAACTGCATTTGCTATGCAAGTGAAAAGTAGATCAATGCTCCTTCAGTCTATCTCCGGGTTTTGTTTATAAACTGAACAATCGATTTTGCAAACCTTCTAATTGCCCTAGTGATGGCTCTAGTAACCTCACTAGATGAACCCCTATGATTTATATTTACTGAATATCACTTGCTCAGCCTAAATCCCTGAACTGAGCTACAAAATGTGACCAAAGACCAAGTAAAAGTCTCACACTGGTACCATCGCACCCTCTCTTCAAGGAAGTCTATATGCATCACACCACCCATGTGCAGTAGGTGATATGCATTCTAGATTCCCTGTGTAACAGGTGCGATGGTAAGAAAAGGCTAATTTTCCTTCAGACTTTGGGTTTTCTTCACTCTCTTCAGCTCTATGAAGGAGTTTTGTTGTCTGTGATCAATATACCTCTGTGCAAACCCCCTTCCTTTCCATCATTCTACTTCCATTGTGCAAAGAACTGTAAATGTTTTTATGTATTGTGCACCATTTTCAGTTCTCTTTTACAATGAAGTAGTGTAATCGAACTATCGTTTCTTGATTTGGAAGTGTCGCAAGTGTCGTTTTTAGTCATATAAAAGAATGATATTGTTCGTGATAGTCGATTATATTGTTACTTTTGTATTTTATTTGAATTAGTGGTTTTTCAAGTGTCAAAAGCATGTTTCAATTCAAAATCTCAAAGTGTCGTCGTTATCTTCCTTTTGTTGTGAAGAGAAATTTGTGAGTATTGTCCCTTTGAAAAGATAATTTAGATTTGTACTTAGCATTCTTCTTGTCATTCACACATTAAGAAGCCTGAAAACAAATACATGCATGTGCATTTGCATTTAGACTTCTTGTTGATTTGATTTAGGACAGTGCATCTAGTGTGTGCTCTGTGCTCTATGTTGAAAGAACCTCAATTCTCTTTCCCTAGTAGCTAGGATTTTCATTGCAAAAATAAGATTAAACAATTGTATCATCTTAGATTGCATTTTAGGAATTGTATATCTACATCATGCGGCGAACCTGAAAGGAAAATTTCTTAAGCAAGATCACCTATAAAATAAATTCAATGAACATAAAAATGCTTTGGAACCTAATGCATAACATTTAGAAGTTTAGGCTACAGACATATTCCACAATTGTTAAGCCTAGTAACTGTCCTTTTCATTGTTGGTTGGGTGATTCCTCCTCTTTGAGACGACAAGTGCTAGTATGGACTTGTGCTCGCATGTACCATCAAGTATATATTGGGAGACCACAATAGGCTATATCCTTTATCCTTAGGAAGCCGTGTTTGCTGCCCTATCAATTGCAATGTACTGAACACAACATTCAGTAAGATTGACTACCGTACCGTAAAAAGTATTATGTAGTTTTATGATTGGTTTGGTAATCCCTCTCTCTAGATTTCCAGAGTAGTCTCTTTTGTTACTTTTCAGACTCCTTAAAGGAAAAGGTCCATCTGAGCACTTGTCACTTTGGTCTCATTAAAAATCGAAGGCAACTAGAGTCATCTTTTGTTTTTCCTTGACTCTTAAAAAATTGAAAAAAAAAGTTGTGTCGAAGAATCTAAAATTTATTTTAATTGGAATAACGTCATTGTTCCCTTGTTGATCTTAGGTTGAGAAAATGGAGTCCACCAACCAAGGGTTTCCCCTTGGAGGAAATCCTAGTCCTTTCTCCTCTTGGGGAGATGTTGGTGCACCTCATATGGCTACATTGTCACTTCCAGGATTGACAATCGGCTGCCAATATGGCTCTTCTCGACCTCTGTCATTCAAACCACCATGATTCCTGAGCAATCAAATCAGCAACTAGATGATACTAGAGTTACCCCCCAACCTTCTACTTCATTTGTTTCTCCCTCTCCTCCTTCCTCTTCACTTAAGAAGCTGGTAAAGATAAAGATCAAGTAACTGAGAAGAAGAAGAAGCAGAAGGAGAAAAAGGAAAAGAAGAAGAAGGAGCCAAAAGCAAAAGGGGGCAACCATGCATCGTCTAGTGAAAATCCACACACTGCACCATCTAAACCTAAATCTCCATGTGTAATTTGCAAAGGAGACCATCATTGAGGTTTTCCTTGCATCCCTCGGATCTTAAGGGACTAGTCTCCTCATTTTCACAATTCGGTGTCATCAACCTTTGATGATCATGTTGAAAATACACCGTGAACTAGTGAAAGAAAAGTATCTAGACAGAAAAGGAAATGTAAATTTCCTTGTAAAATATGTGAAGGCGATCACATCGTCCACCATTGTCACTTCCTAGATGAAGCTAAAAGAGTTTTGGATAACCATCTGGCTTCACCCCTACAGCTTCCTCCTCGATATAAGAAGCTCTTGCCGAGTCCATCACTAGTTGAAAATCCGACTGACATGCCATTGTGGTCGGTCAAAGCATCTGTCATTGTAGATAAACACTCTAAATATACACCAGATGAAAGTCAAAAGGTAGAGGCGGTATTTGACCTCTTGTTGCCCTCAAAAGGTCCATCTTCAGATGATACAGTCACTGAAAAGAATGGGAACGACACCATTCAAATTCTTTTCGTAAACACAGACTCTGATGAACATGCAAGAAGTGTTATAGACATTTTTGGGCACTACAACCCCAATCATAAATGTCCATAAAATGAGGGCTCCTAAGTCCTTAAAAGTGTTTCTTCACTACCTAAAGGAACAAGGTCAGTTGATTACATCATCTCCCAGAAGTTCTCCACAAAAAACGGTTCAGAAATGGTCAAAACTAGACCATACTGGATGCCCAGTGTAGAGGGTGTGATGCATATCACCTTCCCAGTGTAAAGGGTGCGATGCATACTAGATGGACCCTCTGTAGGATGCGATGGGCGAGAATGGACAAATGGCAGAGAGTTTGTGAGGTGGAAGATCATAAAATCTTCCAGAAACTTCCCCTCCAACACTTGCCTCTCTGATTTCGACTAGGGATGAGTAAGAGATCATCAATCTCCAAGTGGAATCAAGAACTATCAGAGAGAAGAAACTAATCAAAATCCCATAAGCTAACTCACGCCCCTACAATCATCTATATATGGATCCCTCATCATAGAGATCTAGAGGCTGGAATCTTGTATCTTGTAGAGAAGTGTTGTTGGTTTTCTGGTGTAACATGATAGTGTTGGGTGATCTAAAGATTTACATTAGGTGAAGAAGGGATTTCTTGCTGGAGGATGATGCTGGTTCAGAACAATTGGTTGTAATCCTCTTGCTATTCTTGATATTAATAAAGATATTCAATTTTTCCTCCACATTCTTGTATGTTTGATTGTATATGCAATTGTCTGGTCAATACATATCTGGTCCTGTGTTGTTTATGAATATAGATCTCTATTCTTCGATAGTATTATGCTGCTTTGATTCCACAGGTGCTCTCTGAATTTTTGTAGACAAAGAAGGAGTGGCAAAGATCTATTGAGAAGGAGAGGAACTGAGCAAGGAACCAAGCGCAAGACAAAGGTTGGTGTCCTTTGTTCCCCTCTTGTCTATTTTTCATAAAGGAAATCAAAAGTAGTTTTAACTTGTTTGTTTCTAAGATAGCTACCAGTCTTAGTGGGAATAATAGCTCTATGTGGACACTATTCCTGGTAACAAAATGGCGACTCCGCTTGGGAGCGAATAGATTGTTTGTTAGTCTATTTTTGCTTGTTTTATAAACTTATAGATGGAGCCTGAAGTCAAGCCAGCTAGCCTTCAAACTGCATTTGCTATGCAAGTGCAAAGTAGATCAATGTTTCTTTAATCTATCTCTGGGTTTTGTTTATAAATCGAAAAATAAATCTGAAAACACACTAATTACCATAAGTGGTGGCTCTAGTAACCTCCTTAGATCAACTCCTGTGATTTATACTTACTGAACATCACTTACTCGGCCTAAATCCCTGAAATGAACTGCAAATTGTGATCAAAGACTAGATAAAAGTCTCACACTGGTACCATCGCACCCTTTCTTCAAGGTAGTCTATATGCATCGCACTTCCCGTGTGCAGTAGGTGCGATGAATATTGGATTCCCTGTGTGACAGGTGCGATGGTCAGGGAAGGTTAATTTTACCTTCAGACTTTGGTTTTTCTTCACTCTTTTCAGTTCTATTCAGGAGTTTTGTTGTCTATGGTCAGTTTATCTCTGTGGAAACCTCCTTATCTTCCATCATTCCACCTCCATTGTGCAAAGAATTGTAAGTGTTTTTATGTATTGTGCGTCATTTTCAGTTCTATTTTACAAAGAAGTAGCGTAATCAGACTGTCGTTTCTTGATCTGATAGTGTCACAAGTGTCGTTTTCAGTCATAGAAGAGAATCCCATTATTCTTGATAGTCGATTGTACTGTTACTCTTGTATGTGATTTGAATTAGTAATTTTTCAAGTGTTGAAAACAATTTTCATTTCAGAATCGCAAAGTGTCGTCCTTATATTCACTTCATTTTGAAAATAAAATTGTTAGTATTGTCGCTTTGGAAAACAATTCAAATTTGCACTTAGCGTTCTTCTTGTCATTCATACATTAAGAAGGCTGAAAACAAATACATGCATGTGCATTTTCATTTAGGCTGCTTGGTTTGATTTAGGAAAGTGCATTTAGTGTGTGATCTGTGCTCTTTCTTGAAAGACCCTCAGTTCTCTTTCCTTAGTAGCTAGGATTTTCATTGCCAAAAGAAGATTAAATAGCTGTTTATCATCTTAGAATGCATTTTGGGAATTGTATATACATCACACGGTGAACCTGAAAGGAAAAATTTTAAACAATATCAACTATAAAATAAATTTAATGAATCTAAAAACACTTTGGAACCTAACACACAACATCTAGAAGTCTAGGCTAGAGACGTATTCCGGCGTCGTAAAACCTGGTAATTGTTGTTTTCATTATTGGTTGGCTGATTCCTCCACTTTGAGACGAAAAGTGCCAGTACAAACTTGTGCTCCCATGTACCGTCAAGTATATATTGGGAGACCACAATAGACTATACACTTTATCCTTAGGAAGTCATGTTTGTCGTCCTATTGATTGTAATGCACTGAACACAACATTCGGGAAGATTGACTGTTGTACCATAAAAAGTATTCTGCAGTTTTACGATTGGTTTGGTAATCCCTTTGCCTAGATTTCCAGAGAAGTCTCTTTCATTCCTTTTCAGACTCCTTAAAGGAAAAGGTCCATCTGAGCACTTGTCACTTCAGGCTCATTAAAAATAGAAGGCGACTAGAGTCATCTTTTGTTTTTTCTCAACTCTTAAAAATTGAAAAAACAAGTTGTGTCAAAGCGTCTAAATTTTATTTTAATAGGAATAACATCACAAGTTCCCTCGCTGGTCTTTAGGTTGAGAAAAATAGAGTCTACCAACCAACGATTTCCCCTTGGAGGAAATCCTAGTCCTTTCTCCTCTTGGGGAGATGTTGGTGCACCCCATATGGCCACATTGTCACTTCCAGGGTTGATGATTGGTTTGTCCGTATGGCTCTTCTCTACCTCTATCGTTCAGAATACCGTAATTCCTGAACAGTCAAGTCAACAACTAGATGATACTAGAGTTACCCACCAACCTTCCACTTCGTCCGTTTCTCCCTCTCCTCCTTACTCTTCGCTTGATGAATTTGGTAAAGCTAAAGATCAAGTAACTGAGAAGAAGAAGAAGCGGAAAGAGAAAAAGGAAAAGAAGAAGAAGGAGCCAAAAGCAAAAGGGGGCAACCATGTGTCGTCTAGCGAAAATCCTCACACTGCGCCATCTAAACCTAAATCTCCATGTGTCATTTGCAAAGGAGATCACTATCATCGAGATTATCCTTGCATCCCTTGGATCTTAAGGGACTGGTCTCCTCGTTTACACAATCCGGTGTCATCAACATCTGATGATCATGTTGAAAGTACACCGTCAACTAGTGAAAACGAAGTATCTCGACAAAAAAGAAATCACAAATTTCCTTGTAAACTGTGTGAAGGCGATCATGTTGTCCACCGTTGTCCCTTCCTAGATGAAGCCAAAAGAGTTTTGGATGACCGTACTGATTCACCGCTATGGCTTCCTCCTGGATATAAGAAACTCTTGTCGAGTCCACCACTGGTTGAAAATTTGACCGACATGCCATTGTGGTCGGTTGAAGCATATATCATTGAAAATGAACCCTTTAAATCCATACCTGATGAAAGTCCAAAGGTTGAGGCGGCAGTTGACCTGGTCTTGCCTTCAGAGAGATCATCTTCGAATGATACCGTCATTGAAGTGAAAGAGAACGACACCGTTCAAATTATTTTCGTAAACACAGACTTCGATGAACTTGGGGGTAGTCTACCCATTCCTTTACCGTAGGAAGGAAGTTCGTGAGAGTCATATCCGACCGTCTATTCGGTCCCACCTCCAAGCAACCTAGTCATTTCCTTCGATTGGAATCTACTAGGTAGACCCTGTTTACCAGCTAGTGTACCATTCCGAATCATTGTACAAGCTTACAGAATGGTCATGGCTGGTACCATCATAGATGAACAGGATTCTATGAGTATCCTTCCTCAACTTCTTGGAAAGTGCTTGGTTCTCCATCGCTTTTGCCTGAAATGAGAAATGTGACAGGCTTTGACAAAGGAACCAGTCGACCGTTAGGGATCCTTCCCAATGTGCCCATTACTTTGAGAAGGAAAACCATTCACATGAACATTATGGTAGTCCAAGGACCCCTAGATTATAATCTACTCCTTGGGCGTGACTATATTTATTGCATGGGAGCCGTTGTCTCCTCACTCTTTAGAGTAATGTGTTTCCACATGAAGGCAGAGTGGTCAAGCTCATAGACCAGCTGTCATTCCCCAGTTAACACATAGAAAATAGTCAAATGCCATCCCTATATGGTCTTTTCATGGAAGGAATGTCTCATCGATCTCCAATCTATCCACTTGATGAGTGCAAGTGATTTGGGAGGATATGGTTGAAACCCAGGGGGCATGCACCCTAGCCTGCTTCGGCAAGGAAACTCTAGGTATAAAGTAGGTTTCTGCGGAGGAAGATGACTGGTCCAACACCCGTCCTTACAGGAAATGGGAGTTAGACTAGAATAAGATTCCCTCGTCAAGGTTAGGAGGTTGGGATTTAGAACCACCGTGGTCCAGATGGACTAAGCCAGGAAGTGTTTCTATCTATGACGTGGATGGAAACTATCTTGCAAAAGTAAGAGCTTCTATATGGTAACCTGGAAATTTTTCATTATACCTGGGGGCATGCAAACCTTTTCACATGCAAGTGAAGAGCGAACATTTATTTTTTAAATTTGTAGGTCCTCTAACCCTTTAAACTCGTAGGATTGGTTGTTTCCTAGCTTGCATAAAGAAAGGATCTGCGGCAAAGCTTTAAAAGGTGCAAGCTCCATAAAAAATGGCATCTGAGATGAGATATCGTTATTATATGACTAGCACGAGTAGCTTTAATGTGGAATTCAAGCTCATTCAAAAATAAACATAAGCAATGAGAAAACGTTTCCCCTAGAGTTTAAGCTCATTAAAAAATGAACCGGTCCCCGGTAAATAACCATTGTGAATGCATTATCATCAGTTTTTGAGCCTTGGTTGTGTTCTCATCATCACCTCCACTCTGTTTTAGCTGATCATTCACCTCCATTTGATTGTTTACCCATTTCGAGGAACATCTGCGAAGAGTGATTCTGTTAGCCATCCTTGTGACACTGTCATGATTGGAAAATTCCAAACCTTACCTAGAATCAGCTGCTACCCGAAATCATCACTCGTTCCTCGAAAAATGAGTCTCCTTTAAGATATTTTCAACTGGCTCGTAAAATATGAAAATATTTCCAAGTGATTAGCCTCTCTGATTTGTTAAAGTCATCGGAAGTGATATCCCTCTTCTAGATTTTAATCTTTTTGGACTTGAGGGATTATTACACAAAAAGATCGAGCGCTTGTCTTGTTTGGCTCGTTAAAACTATCAAAAATTCATCCCTTTCGTATTATTTTACGCTTTTTTGGACTTAAGGGATTATATGGTGAAAAATAATCATTGGAGTTTTCTTTCTGTCCCTTTCAGACTATCTAAAATTGAAAAGGACCGAGTTATCTTTGTCATTAAACTTGTTAAAACCTAATAGCGACAAACTTGTCCAAATGGACGAGAACGAGTTTCATGTCACTAGGCTCATTAAAACATAGTGACAGATTCGTCTGAAGGAAAAATTATAGAACAAGCATATGTTATCCTCCTCAAGATTGACAAAGATAAAGAGGTACTGGTCAAAAATGACTGGGGAAAATAGGGAAGAAAACTTGAAGAAACTTTATTGGTAGCGAGTCGCTCTTGAACATGGCACTTTCTCTCCGCATCCGAGTCGGGTTCGGTTGTTCTGTTCACTGGTCATATCACCATTGGTCCATCATGCCATCCATATTTGGGGTTAACGCTACCAATCCACCATCAGTGTCGCCGGTATGTTCAAGACAAGTCGCTCAGAGAATTCACCCGTGTCTCATCCACTGCAATACATTCACAGTCCATTCTTTCATAACTGCCACCGTAAACCCTGTATCATCAGATCATTTTCACCTCCAAAATCATTTTCTCCATTCCATGTCATAGATGTGGGATTCATTAAGGCCCTCCTATGACAGGTCACTTCTTGTCTACATCAGCTCATTATCCAAGAAGTCGACTTAGGAACAACCCCTTTCAGTACTTTGATGTTTGCATGCCTCAATGGCAAGATTCTCACTTTCGACAACAGGTTTACATCAATGGCCTTCGACCAGAATATTTTGTGTGGTGTTCGATGCCAAGTCCCTTTTTCACACCACGTGAATTGTACTGTACTACCTTGAGGATCATTGACATTATTGGCGATATCTCTCGCACTTGTTAACAGCTTACATCATTGGTTGGTAATCAGGCGATGTCTTTCCATGTTCGACTCCATAACATATTTCACATGGATCGAATTGTACGCTGAGTGAAGATGGAATGAGTTTTGAAGACCCTGGATCTAGTTTCATCCATTCGGGCTACGATATATTCAAGAATATAAAGACATCAAATGTACATCATTGCCAAATAGATGATCATCTAAATCAATGGATGATGACTCCGTCCGAATCATCAGTCTGCTACACAGACAGTTGTCTGTCCTATGAACATGAAAATGAATTTATAATGTTGAGCACGGGAATTCCCACCTCAGCTAGATCATGAAAAATATTATGAAGATAATGTATTGTATTGTATCTTATTACAGGTCACCTCCCAACTCAAAAAAACTTTGGATCCTCATAGTAAAGCATTTCACTCGACATCAAAAGATTAACGACCTCATGCTTTAGGGGGCAACTGTTATAGATATTTTTGGGAACTGCAACCCCAATCATAAATATCTATAAACTGAGGGCTCCTAAGTCCCTAAAAGTGTTGCTTCACTACCTAAAGGAACAAGGTCAGCTGATTACATCATCTCCCAGAAGTTCTCCACATAAAACTGCTCAGAAATGGTTAGAACTACACCATACTTGATGCCCAGTGCAGAGGGTGCGATGCATATCACCTTCCTAGTGTAAAGGGTGTGATACATATTAGATGGCCCGTCTGTACGGTGCAATGGGAGAGAATGGACAAATGGCAGAGACAGTTTGCAAGGTGGAAGATCATAGAATCTTCTAGAAACTTCCCCTCTGACACTTGCCTCTCTGATTTCGACCAGCGTTGAGTAAGAGATCATCAATCTCCAAGTGGAATCAATAACTATAAGAGAGAAGACACTAATCAAAATCCCAAAAGCTGACTCACCCCCCTACAATCATCTATATATGGATCCCTCATCATAGAGATCTAGAGGTTGGAATCTTGTATCTTGTAGAGAAGTGCTGTTGGTTTTCTGGTGTAACATCATAGTGTTGGGTGATCTAAAGCTTTACTTGAGGTGAAGAAGGGCTTTCTTGTTGGACGATGATGCTGGGTCAGAATAATTGGTTGTAATCCTCTTGCTATTCTTGATATTAATAAATCTATTCAAGTTTTCCTCCACATTCTTGTATGTTTGATTGTATACGCAGTTGTGTGGTCAATACATATCTGGTCCTATGTTGTTTATGAATATAGATCTCTGTTCTTCGATAGTATTATGTTGCTTTAATTCCATAGGTGCTCTCTGAAGCTGTGTAAACAAATAAGGAGTGGCAAAGATCTCTCGAGAAGGAGAGGAATCGAGAAAGGAACCAAGTGCAAGACAAAGGTTGGTGTCCTTTGTTCCCCTCTTGTCTATTTTTCATAAAGGATATCAAAAGTAGTTTTAAATTGTTTGTTTCTAAGATAGCTACCAGTCTTAGTGGGAATAGTAGCTCTAAGTGGACACTATTCCCTGTAACAGGAAGTCTACCCGTTCCTTTAACGCAAGAAGGAAGTTCGTTAGAGTCGTATTCGACCATTTATTTGGTCCCACCTCCAAGCAACCTAGTAGTTTCCTTTGATTGGATTCTACTAGGCAGACCCCGTTTACCAGCTAGTGTACCATTCTGAATCATTATACAAGCTTACAGAATGGTCATGGCCGGTACCATCATAAATGAAGGGGCTTCCGTGAGTATCCTTTCCTCGACTGCTTGGAAAGCGCTTGGTTCACCATCGCTTCTACCTGAGATGAGAAATCTGACAGGCTTCGACAAAGGAACCAGTCAACCGTTAGGGATCCTTCCCAATGTGCCTATTACTTTGAGAAGGAAAAATGTTTATATGAATGTAATGGTAGTCCAAGGACTGCTAGACTATAATCTACTCCTTGGGCATGACTATATTTATAGCATGGGAGCCATTGTCTCCTCACTCTTAAGAGTAATGTGTTTTCCGCATGAAGGCCGAGTGGTCTAGCTTGTAGACCAGCTTTCGTTCCCCAGCTCACAGATAGCTAATTGTAAAATGCCATCCCTAAATGGTATTTTCGTGTAGGGAATGTCTCATCAATATCCAGTCCTTCCACCCAAAGAGCGCGAGTAATTCGGGAGGACATGACTGAAACCCAGGAGGCATGCACCCTGGCCTACTCTAGCAAGAAAACTCCAGGTGTAGAGTAGGTTTTCGCAAAGGAAAATGACTAGTCTGATACCCATTTGCATAGGAAGAGGGAATTAGACCTGAAGAAGATTCCCTTGTCAAGGTTAGGTGGTTGGGGTTTAGAATCACCTTTGTCCAAATGCACTGAGCCAGGAAGTGTTTCTATCTGCTATGTGGATGGAAACTATCTTGCAAATGCAGGAACTTCTATATGGTAGCCAGGAAATTGTTCACTATACCTGGGGGCATGCAAACCTTTTTGCATGCAAGTGAAGAGTGACCATTTATTTTCTTAGTTTGTAGATTCTCAAACCCTTTAAACTCATAAGATTGGTCACTCCTAGCTTACAAAATGAAAGGATGTGGAGCAAAGTTTCGAATAGTGCAAGCTCCATAAAATTTGAATGTATCGATGAGATGTCCTTTTTATATGACTGGCACGAGCAATTTTTATGTGAAGTTTAAGCTCGTTAAAAATTAAACCTAATTAATGAGAAAATGTTTCCCCCAGAGTTTAAGCTCATTAAAAAATGAACCAATCTTCGATAAATAACCATTGCGAATGCATTATCATCAGCTTTTGGGCCCTGGTCGTGTTCTCATCATCACCTCCACTTTGTTTAGCCAATCATACACCTCGATTTGATTGTTTACCCTTTTGAGGAACATCTGTGATGAGTGATCTTGTTAGCAATCCTTGTGACACTGTCGTGATTTGAAAATTCCAAACCTTACTTGGAATCAGCTACTACTTGAAATTATCACTCATTCCTCAAAAAATGAGTCTCCTTTAAGCTCTTTTCATCTAACTCGTAAAATATGAAAAGATTGTCAAGCGATTGGACTCTCCGACTCGTTAAAGTCATCAGAAGTGCTATCCCTCCTCTAGATTTTAATATTTTTGGACCTGAGGGATTATTACACAAAAAGATCGAGTGCTTGTCTTGTTTGGCTTGTTAAAACTATCGAAAATTCATCCCTTTCATATTATTTTATACTTTTTCGGCCTTAAGGTATTATATGACGAAAAAGGATTATTGGAGTTTCCGTTCCATCCCTTTTTAGACTCTCTAAAATTGAAAATGGACCGAGTTATCATTGTCATTAAAATCGTTAAAATCAATAGTGACAAACTTGTCCAAATGGGCGAGAACGCGTTACACTATCGCTAGGCTTGTTAAAACATAGCAATGGGTTTGCCCGAAGGGCGAATTATAGAACAAGAATATGTTATCCTCCTCAAGCTTGATAAAAATAAAGAGGTACTGGTCAGCAATGACTACGAAAAATTGCAAAGAAAAATTGAAGAAACTTTATTGGTAGCAAGTCACTCTTGAACATGACACTTTCACTCTATCCGAGTCGGGTTGGGTTATTCCGTTCACTAGTCATATCACCATTGGTCCATCACACCATCCATATTTGGGGTTAACGCTACCAATCCATGTCAGTGTTGCTGGTATGTTCAAGAGAAGTTGCTAAGAGAATTCACCTGTGTCTCATTTGCTGCAATACATTCACGCTCCATTCTTTCATGACCGCCACCCTGAACCTTGTATCATTGGATTGTTTTCATCTCCACAAAATCATTTGCTCCATTCCATGTCGTATATGTGGGATTCATTAAAGCTCTCCTACGACAGGTTGCTTCTTCTCGACATGAGCTCATTATCCAAGAAATCGACCTAGGAACAACCCTTTTAGCACTTTGAAGCTTGCATGCCTCAATGGCAAGTTTCTCACTTTTGGCGATAGGTTTACATCAATAGCCTTCAACCGAGAGATTTTGTGTGGTGTTCGACGCCAAGTCCCTTTTTCAGACCATGAGAATTGTACTGTAGTACCTTGAGGGTCATTGTCATTATTGGTGATTCCTCTCGCGCCTATTCACAACTTACATCATTGGCTGGTAATCTGGTGATGTCTTTCCATGTTCGACTCCAGAACATCTTTCACATGGATCGACTTGTACTCTGAGTGAAGATTGAACGAGTTTGAAGACCCCATATCTAGTTTCATCCATCTGAGCCATGATATATTCAAGAATATAAAAACATCAAATGTTCATCATTATTGAACAGATGATCATCCGAATCAAAGGATGATGACTCAGTCTGAATCATCAGTCTGCTACACAGACGGTTGTCTGTCCTATGTACATGAAAATAAATTTATAAAGTTGAGCATGGGAATCCCACCTCAGCTAGATCATCAAAATATTATGAAGATATTGTATTGTATTGTATCTTATTACGGGTCACCTTCCAGCTCGAATTTTTTTCTGATCCTCATGGTAAAGCATTTCACCCAACATCATAAGATTAATGACTTCATGCTTTAGGGAGCAACTGTTATAGACATTTTTGGGCACTGCAACCCCAATCATAAATGTCCATAAACCAAGGGCTTCTAAGTTCCTAAAAGTGTTGTTTCACACCCTAAAGGAACAAGTTCAGCTTATTACATCATCTCCAAAGTTTCTCCACAAAAAACTACTCAAAACTGGTCAAAACTGGACCATACAAAATGCCCAATGTAGAGGGTGCGATGCATCTCACCTGCTCAGTGTAAAGGGTGCAATGCATACTGGAAATCCCTTTTGTAGGGTGTGATGGGCAAGAATGGACAAATGGCAGAGATAGTTTGCAAGGTGGAGGATCATGGAATCTTCTAGAAACTTCTCCTCTGACACTTGCCTCTCTGAATTCGCCCAGGGATGAGTAAGAGATCATCAATCTCCAAGTGGAATGAAGAACTACCAGAGAGAGGACACTAATCAAAATCCCAGAAGTTGACTCACCCCCCTACAATCATCTATATATGGATCCCTCATCACAGAGATCCAGAGGCTAGAATCTTGTATCTTGTAAGGAAGTTCTATTGGTTTCCTAGTGCAACATCATAGTGTTGGGTGATCTAAGCTTTACATGAGGTGAAGAAGGGCTTTCATCCTGGAGGATGATGCTGGGTCAGAACAATTGGTTGTAATCCTCTTTTCTATTCTTCATATTAATAAAGCTATTCAAGTTTTCCTCCACATTCTTGTATGTTTGATGATATATGCATTTGTGTGGCCAATACATATCTGGTCCTGTATTTCTTATGATTGTAGATCGTTGTTCTTCTATAGTATTATGCTGCTTTGATTCCACAAGTGCTCTTTGAAGCTGGGTAGATGAAAGAGGAGCAACAAAGATCTGTCAGAAGGGAGAGGAACTAAGTAAGGAACCAAGTGCAAGACTGAGGTTGGTGTCCTTTGTTTCCCTCTTATCTACTTCTCATAAAGGAAAGCGAAAGTAGTTTTAGTTTGTTTGTTTCTAAGATAGCTACCAGTCTTAGTGGGACTAGCAGCTCCGAGTGGACATTAGATTTCTCGATAACACCCCTGCAAACCGCATTGCTACCAGATGAGATCACTTTTGATGGTCTATGTTTAGAACAGGTGTCGATTTTGAAGCTTGAAGATTGGGACTTGGCAGACCATGAGAAATTCCTACACCTGGTGACTGAACAGTTGATGTGCCACATCATAGACACATAGATGAGGAAGACTGCACTAGAGTCACAAAAGTGGCTCCAAGGAGTAGAGAAGCCGAGATTACGTAACCTTCTCTAGGTGCCGCACTATAACCACACCCCAATGATGGTTTTAGTCATCAAGTAGCTACTGTGCTTGGTGCGTGATGGGTGTCTGTGGCTGGTAGAGCTAATACCCAGCACTGATATGTTAATTCACCACATCATGTGCCTAACATATACAAGCCAAAATCTAGCGATGATTTATTATGGTAAGAGTGGCGAGCTGGCACTCAAAGAATTGATGAAATATAGGTTTAAATTGGTGAAGAGGTACTGTGGGTATGTAATATCTAGCATCTGTGGCCCCGCTATGAAAATGGAAATGCAGATCCTTGTAGAGAAGGTGATGCAGAAGTGTCGTGCCGATGAGGTGTCGGTGCCTGTTCCTCGCCAACTACCACAAAGCATAGGAATAGAGAAAGATGTTCCACTATGGTTTGTTCTTTCTCTCGATTATGCTTGTAGCATCAGAGCTACTAGAAGAAAGCCAATTCCCTTCAGTCACACCGGACCTCCCTGAAGCAGCGAAGTATGCTTCACTGTAGGAAACTAAGGATGCGGAGCGCGTTCACGACAAAAAAAATCTCCTGGATCCTAATGGAAATGAATATCAAGATGGCTATCAATCATAAGCCATGATTGTTGCCAATGGTATACGCTAACATGTAGAGTTATGCCGAATTCAAAGCTGATTTCCATGGGATATCAATTAGGGCACGGAAGGACCCTGCGCAGAAGTGGTATGATCTGCTATACCTA
The DNA here is from genome assembly GCA_000404065.3 of Pinus taeda. Classification (NCBI taxonomy): domain Eukaryota; kingdom Viridiplantae; phylum Streptophyta; class Pinopsida; order Pinales; family Pinaceae; genus Pinus; species Pinus taeda. Next base: position 37,416 of record APFE031216488.1, on the reverse strand, counting down.
GCCATGGATGATGCCATCAATGCAGGTTTAATAAATGGTTCGTGGAGTGGTGCACCTCCATGGACTTGGTGGTGGGTGGAAGCAAGTCCACCACACAAAAGAAGAAGGACAAGGCCAAGTTGAAGATGGTGTAGCTGGTTGAGAAGAGGAGGAAGGAGGCCACTGAGAGGGCTAAGGGAAATTAGATAGGGAAGGATGTAGGAAAGCAGACAAGACGAACAATGTGGGGCTCTGACAAAGGCATTCAGTCGCCTTCATCTGCAACTGAAGAAGAGGAGATAGAGAAGCATGCTAAGGACCCTAAGGAAACGTCCGATCATATCAAGCGCTTGAGTGAGCCAGAAAAGGCAGGGTCCAGAAAGAAGTCCAAGGTGACCAAGACCTCTTTGGACCCCATCACACTAGCAGAGGGAGACTTATACAACATTGGTGACACAGTCAGAGATGTGACCTCAGAGGGCCTGTAGCAATTTGAAAAGTAGTAGCAAATCGTCGTAAGGGCCATGCAGATTGGATTGCAAGAGTTGCATGCCCGCGCATTGCAAGTTGATACAAATTCTACCATCTCGGCTATTAGCACATCAGATGTTGTCAATATGTTGTGCACGAAGGCTTCTAGTGTGCTAGTGCTACCGGATGGAGCACTAACAATAGAAAATGAGGCTAACAGACCCACTGTTAGTGCCTTGAAGGGAGTAGGATTTAACTTGGTAGTTCTCCCATGTGAAGCACTCCACTCCTTGCAAGATGGAGTAATTATCGAGCTAAGGGCCTATGAGCACTGCACCCTCCAAGTTATTAGCAAGCAAAGAATAAACAATGAGTAGATGGAATTACAGATGAATGCGGCCATTGTCACCGAGACCAAGGTGACTAGCCAGAGATAGAAAATCATATAGGTCATAGAGGAGGCTTGGAGAATCATCACGAAATTTACCATTTCAAAGAAGGAGCCAGTTGAGGTTTGCATTGGTAAATTGGCCATAGGGGTACGTGACACTCGAATGGAGATGATGTAGGCTCATTTAGAGATGTACTTGAAGATTACAGAGCTCTAGTTGAGGGCTCAACCTTCAACACCATCGGAGGTAAAGGAAGAGTGGGTGGCTGCTGTCACAGAATTAGTCGCGACAGTGGAGAGTGCAACAGAAGACTGCAAACAATTGTTTGAATAGTCATTTTAGGTCCTAATGGGCTTGTAGGAGGGCCCAAACACCCTGAGGCTCGAGATAGAACCATGCAAACTCCAACGGTGCTATGATGAAGATAAGGGCATAACACGGACCATCGCTTTGACACAGAGGTTGGCCAATCTGTAGGAAGCCAAGCAGCTGGAGGAACAAGTGGATGTAATGCTGCACAAAGAAGCAGTTCTGATGGCATGACTCAAGTCCTGGCTGGAGGAAGCTTATGCAGTTACAGAAAACATTGAAGGAAAGCTTGTGAATTTGAAAGTGATGTAACAAAAACTTCAGACCAACAGTGCAAGGGCAGTAACTAAGAAGACAATCGAAGATGTGAATCAGTTAGCAGCTCCGTGCACGGCTAAAGTTGCAGTCATCAGGGTTGATTTGGACCAGCTTCGCACAAAGATATCCACACATGCCAAGTGACTTAAGGGAAAGTCACAATGTTTGTGTTGGGGGCCTGTTAGGAGCAGGATCCCCCAAGGGTAGTTTTGGAACTAAAAGCCCATGTTTTTGTAATATTATTGTAAATAATCTCCACTTTGTGGTCGTGGAGCATGGAGGTATTATGTGTCACAAAGGGTAGTCTACCCTTAGTTTTTCAAAGTAATGTCGGCTATAGGAGATTTACCCATGGTCCACAAACCATGGGATTGTATAAAAAGAGCTAAGCTCTAAGTAGTTAATAGCATCAGAGGAGGAAGAGAGTCATAGCTTTAGAGAAAGAAGTCTAAGTCTTGGGTTGTAACGTAGGTAAAGGCTCTATGGCTGAGTGCATAGAGGCCTAGGATGTAATTCCATAGATGAGCGCGTGGACCCCTATAGTTGTGTGCACATGGCGAACAGAGTCTATATCACTTGGAAGACATTAATAAAAGGAGTTATTCTGCAATTTTTGTGGATTTGTTATGTTGATGGGTTTAGATATATTATGTATGAATTTCCTTTATTTTGCTTATAATATGCACGAATGAATGCAATTACATTGAATAATTGAATGAAATCATGAATATTTGCTTATGAAGTGATAACTTTAAGTATTTTGAAGGATAAGAAAATCACTTAGGATAATTAGGAAATATGCACGACACACTACTATAGCAACATGAAAGTACCTGAGCTATAGGTTAGGGCCATGCAAAGGTCGATCATGACATTTCGTGAAGGTATTGAAAACCGGAACAAAAGGTTTGTCTTCCAAGCCCTAGTGTGAGAACACTTGCATGAAGGCAAGGATAGAAGAGATCAAATGAAATCACAACCATCTCAAGGGTGCGGAAGCTTGGTTCCAACATCCCCCCATACTTATTCAGGTGAGACTTTGGTCCATGTTCAGTGGGCTGATGCCAAAGGGCCAGTAGTGTAGGGATTTGTTTGGCTAATTAACGATGAACCTGGGTCAATCCCCCTCAAGACAACACCAGTATACTGAATTTTTTGTTGTTAGTTGAACTATGGTTATTGTAAGAGAAATAACTCTTACAGTTTGTGGAGAGCATACAAATTGTTAAACATCATATATCTTCTTCTCTTTCATGATGAGACTGAGACATGTATTTAACAAGCAATCAATACAAAATATAAGATGGCACAATCATTAACCTTAAGCAACAAACAAAAGAGATCATGAAGTGAATCATTGATCATTCTAGGAGGTCATGAATGGCTTAGTTGTCCAAATAATCGATTTCCATCATTAATTGATGTAGGACATGTTTTTGGTTAGTATGAAACATCAGTTGAACTTGAATTTTGTTTTTGGCCAACAAACAACTTAGGACAAACCATACCTTTAGCGTTATGGATAAGCTCTTTACATGTTTTTGATGGAACTATTAGAGAATACAAAATGTTTTGAGAAGCGTGAACTTCTTCAATTATAGCATATCCTCTTGTTAGCAAAGAATAGAAGCATGTCAATGGAAAAATTTTAAATGTTTTCTCAAGAGAATTTAACCTTTGTTTAGCTACATGGAGACAAAGAAGCGTAATTACATAAAAGGTTTCTCTTTGTATGTTTGGGCTTGTAAGACAAAAATATTCTATTCCTTCAGTGTATCTTTGCACCTTTAGGGGAAAATTCTATTCCTATTCTCTATGGATCTTCTTATTATTCCCTAAATTTATTCCATAAAGGTTGAGGAGGCATGAAGTGTATTTTTGTATTGTATACTTCTTTTTGCTTTGAGGCTCTTGTCCTAAAACCCTTTTTCTAATTGAAGTACTTGTGGGAGGACATAGTTATCATTGAGAGGTAGAGAGTGCTTTCCTTGTGTGCATGCAATTGAATTTTTGGATACTAGTGCTTGCTGTGGATTTGGAAGTGTTTGAATGCTCCATATCTTGTTGGTGTCATAAATACTAGCAAAAAATTGTGCTTACTATTTTAACATTTGTTTAGTGGTTTAATTTCGTGGTCATTATTAATCGTTGTATTTTAATATCTTGAATTAAGTAATAATGATAAGAACTCCCAATTAGTTTTCTAGACCCCATATCCAGTAGGATTGAAGCATGTAACTCATTATTCATAATTGCATCATATATACTCACAGTTTTCTACTTTTTGGCACACAAATCAGTGTTTTAGAGGAAATTTTTTATGTTGTCACAACATATTTACATGATTCACAAGGTGAGAAAATAACTTTTGCTGTAATTGCAAATTTTATGTTTGATAATTATAAGTTATTTATAGGCTATAAATATCTTCAAATTTTCACTTCTAATTGAGTATTCAACTGAACATATTGAGTATCTTATATTAACTATTTTTCCCTCCACTCATTTTTCATAACTTCCATAACCATTAGGTAAGAACCTACAACATCGATATTATTTTTCTTGTTTAATAAAATATTTTCCAAGACTTTACAAAGTTTATTAATTTATTGAAACTTGTAGAATTTATAATATATGAAGTTTCAAGGTATAATTTTTTAAAGTCTAATTATTTAAAGGGTGTTAGATCAACGAAAGAGCACATACCTTACAACCAAGAGGTTGGTGGTTCGATTGCATCATGCCTTGATATTCATATGTAATGACGATGATCAATTTTTGGTGACAGAACTCTTTTGATTATCACCAATGAGCTTATGGTGATATTTTTCAAACCCCACCAAAATATGAAATTGTGATAGTCAACGAACACCACCATAATATAATATAATATATATATATATATATATATATATATATATATAATTATATAATATATATATATATATAATATAGTGATGGCCATGAAAGGTCCATCACCATAAATCACTGTTGTTGATATGAAATGGTGATAGTCACTGTCTGTCATTATAATCATTATTTGTGATGAACAATGAATGCCACCACAACACCTATACGTTTTTCAATGTAGCCTTTGGTGACATTCATTTTTTAGTGACAAAGGCTCTTTTGACCATCGCCAAACAGTTTATGGTGACAATTTTTGACCCTCACAAAAATATGAAATGTTGACAGTCAATGAATTCTACCATATATATGCATCAATAGTGATGGTCATGATGATGATCACTATCCATTATTAGAATCATTATTCCTGATGAAACTTGAATTTCACCACAACACTTATACTTTTGGTGACGCCATCTTTGGTGACGTTCAATTTTTGGTGATAAAAGCTAAGGTTTGTTGCCATTGCTTATTAGAAATGGTGACAATCACTATCCTTCATTATAAATTGTTATTGGATATGGACCTTGAATGTCACTACAACATCTATACTTTTGGTGACGCCACCTTTGGTGACATTCAATTTTTGGTGATACGAGCTCTTTTGACTATCACCAATGAGCTTATGGAAGGATCTATTGATAGCTCACCTGTTAGATCCTATGAACATCTTAAAAAATGTGCCATATTGTATATTTCGACATATATCATGCAAATCGAATGACACCTTGTTTTCAAGGAGACATATTTCTCGTTCTCGTACCAAATTTTATAGAACTCATTTGTGGCCAAACTGACAAAATGAAACATACAGAGAAGATCTGTTGATTTTGGAAAAAAGGAAGAGCTAGACCAACTAAAAAAATTCTTTTGGTCAATGAGTACACCTATTGGCTATGGGCATCATTGCAAAAATAATTTACATGTGATGGACATGTCACAAGATTTAAAAGACATGATTTTCATAATTTTATGAAGTTATTATCACCATTTTAATTTTAATGAAGTACAAAATATGTTTTGATATTTTGTTGTGTGAGAAAAATCACTAATTGCCTTTGAGATTTTTTTTTGATAAAAAATCATGCCATTGGAAATTAGGGGGCATTTAGGCCTTATTGTTGGCTTAAGGAATTCCATCAGTCGATTGTTAGCATTTACAAGGTATGTGATATGAAATGTTTATGTATGAGAGACATAGAGATATTATATTGATTTTTAAGTTTTTACCAAAGGTTCATACTAATTTTCTATTCTTATATTAGGTGGGTGACCTCTAAGGATATCCACGAATGTGAGGTGCAAAAATAGAAGACATAAATTGCAGAAATTGTATGTGTATTTGAGAAGGAGCTCCCTACAAGTTTCATGGAACTACAAGTTCATTTACTTATACATCTAGTTGATGACATTGAATTGGTAGGTGTTGTATCAACAAGGTGGATGTTTTTCTTTGAGAGGTATATGAAAACTCTAAAAAGATATGTCCAACAAAAGGCACATAGAGAGAGTTTCATGGTTGAATGGTATGTATAGAATGAAGCATTTTGCTTCCTACGTGGATTCCTTTGTAATGATTTTGAATATGGGCCATGCTTCTAGGATGGAGAACAAGTGTTAAATATTATTGATGGAGAAAAACCACAATATAATGGTGTGTTGAGGGCCAAAAATGTCTGCCTCAACATTGGGGGACAACCACCCAGTTCGGACCTTAAAGTAGCTCCTTTTCCGTTTAGAGTAGTGGCTCTGACTAGCTTAACTAGGTCCAGTTACCTTTTCCCTATCACTATTGGTTTACGATGTATCTTTAACTACCAATAGACAGGGATATCAAATCATTTCTTCTTACTAATCAGGCAAGAGAATGACCCTTAATCTTATTTGGGTTTAGCCAAGCCACAACTAAAATTTTGCCTCTTTTAGAAGAGGACTTAAAAGAATGTAGAACTTAATCTAAATGCAAACTTGTTCCATAATCCAAGCAAAAGAAACTAATCCTAATCTTATGTCAATTAGGTAGATATAGATCTAAGCCAACTAAGAGCAAGATAATTCAATGATCAGGATTTAAATATTTCTGGCTTTTAGTTAATATCAGGTTGACGAAATAGTTCAATTAACTGACATTTGTGGATATCGAAACACATCCTATTGAGACCTCTTATCTAAAATAATAAAACAACAACATTCACGGAGTAGTTCACAAACTTGATATTGATTGTCAAATCAACAAATCCAATAATTAAACAATAATATGTAGAATTAGTTCACAACATATCACTATTTAATAAATCAATTTTATAAGATAGATTTCTAAATAAATTGTTACTCAGAAATCAAAATTTAACCCATAAGAGGAGAGATACATAAGAACGGTATTCAGACAAGCTACCCATATCAACATAAGTGCACAAACATAAATAAAATGACACATTCTTGTTATCATAAAAATGAAACTAGTATTTGAGACAGTAGTGTTAGAAATACCAATTTATTGCATCCATTTTTCTAACCTTGGTGTCCAATAGTCCTTTACATTGCTTGAATTTCTGCTTTCAAAACTAGAGTTTCACTAGTGCAAACTCTGCCCATCATACATAATTCAAGATACAAAGGAAAAATCCTCAATAATCCTCAAATCTGAGGTTTTCTCTCCTCTCTCCTACAACTCTAAATTCCTATTGCAAAAGTGATTTTAGAAGTCCAAAATTGCAGAGGAGAGCAACCCCTTATTGCATTCTGCAATTTGCCATTTATAATACTTCTAAAGTTATTTTTGAGAAGAAAGATTGTTGAAGCATAGATTTTCCCAATCCAATTTTATTTGCTCAAAATTCCAATCTTTAATTGCTAGATCATTCTCATTGATTGAGATATTTTCTCCATATCTCTTCTACTTTTTTTCTATAAAAAAAAAAATCAAAATAAATTAAGATGCAAAATAAAATCAAGACGCCATTTCTGGCATTTAAAACAAATCCATTCAAATGCATTTAATTAATTGAAGAAGAAATCTGAGCTTTCTATTGATGCATATGATGATTTTAATTGGCCAATGATATTATTGATGAATGAATCTGCACTTAGAAGAGGTTTGGGAAAATGAAAAAGAAGAGAATAAAACTCAGAAAATTGTTTTCGTTTAAAATTTGAAGCTTGATATTCTATCTGATTTTAGACCCAATACATGACTAAATCTGTTAGTTAAACCTCCTTAGAAATATTCCCATCAATTTTATCTTTCCAATGAGTCATCCTGTGCCTTATTTGGCCGAGTAAAACTCAATCTATGAGTCTCCAAAGTTAATGAGTCAAATTTGGCACAATTTTGGAAATTTTATTGCTCGGCTAAGAATCAAAATTTCAATTAAAAAAATATAATCCTAAATTAGGCTCTAAGTATCTAAAAATTAATTCTAATTTAATTGTTAATTATAAACTAAACTAAT
>APFE031216488.1:3525-18341 GCA_000404065.3 Pinus taeda | reverse complement strand
TTTTCAACATATTTGAAATTATTAAATTTTTGATAATAATAGTAATATTATTATTATTAAATTTCCTTTATCTTGGTCAAACTAGCCGTTATCATGTCATTTCTAGCTGTTATTTTTTAGCCGTTGAGTCATGGATTCTCTGCCCTCTCTATATAATGTGCTAAATGAGATCTGCTCTTTCAACTTGTCCTGACGATGAACCACACTGGATGGTTCGAAACGCGTTGACATAAGTTTTTCTATGTGATTTTCGCCGAAGATTCTTCAAAAAAAAAGACAATTTCATAGTTAAAGGTGCTTTGCTATAAAGTGTCTTTACTTAGTTAAAAATAACTTTTCTTGACTGATAATAGAATTTTGAAAGAACTTAATAAAATATTAAAATCTCAAAATAATTACAATTTTGATGAAAAGAGAAATTTATCAGATTTTATGATACTTTGTCAAATTCTCTTGTTTTATAATCTCTTCCTTAAGTATGCCTACCTTTATAATAAGTAAAACAAATTTTATTAAGAGATTTGAAGAAAAAGCTAATAGTAGACTATTAACAATTTTTCCCTATGTATGCCAACAATTGTTCGGTAAGAAGAAGGCCTTTCATATAAATCATGGCAAAGTCACCAAAATTAAAACTGAAAAACGAAAGGAAAATAATTCTTAAGCTAAAGTGAGAAAATAAATCAGCCAAAAAAAAAAAAAAATGAAGAAATTTAAAAGTGGAAAGGAAAATCCAAGTTTTGAAAGACAAACTCGAACAAGAATGTTTATACCAATGTCTCAACAAAATGAACTAAAGGAAAATAATCATGTAATCATTCCTTCTTATGTCGAGATTCAGATAAATTATACCTTTGTTGAATTGAGGCTTCTGTGATCCATATCGTTTATGAAAAGTATTTTTCGGTGTAAATCACACGAAGATACATTTGTCGACGCATTTCGAACCAACTTGTCCTGACGATGAACCACACTCGTTGGTTTAAAACGCGTCGACAAATGTATCTTCGTGTGATTTACACTAAAAAATTCTTTTAAAATTATACCTTGTAGGGTTGTAAATGTTTAGGCTTTAGATAGCAGTGATGATAAAATTCAGCCACAATGAACACTTTCTATCTGATGTCAATCTTCTTGTTTCAAAGAATTATCTTAATAATTTTCTAATAAAAGGAATGCTTAAAGATACAAATTAAATGTTCAAAAGCTTCCTCGTGTAGTTGTTTCAACAAAGATTATCATTTCTTCTTGAAATAAAACCAGGAAAAGAGTATAGGACTTCTAAAATATGATCTGGTGAAGGATTGAAAGCTTTTATGAAGAGCTATAAAACAGGTTTATCTATCAACAAAATTTAAAAAATAAAACTGAAACTAAAGTAACGAAATAGAAATTAATGAAAGTGGGTACATGAATCTTACCATTGGATAATTGCATTTGATCTTACCTGAGAGGTATCAGTTTCTCCAATACTAACTGACTTCTTCTTTTAGTTAACATTAAAAGCATGAAGAAGTCAAACTAACCAAAATATTATAACCCAAAATCATTATTTATTTTGTTTAAACTAAAGCAAGAAGAAAAATGTAAAAAGGGGAATGCTTTGTGTTCAAGGGAATTGAAATTAAAACAATTGCATCAGAAATGAGAATGAGAATATGTAGTGATGAATGTTCTCAAAATATTATAAGTTTAATATAAACTCCATGATTTTTATAAATTGTCCAAAATTAAGACCAAATCCAAGATAATGAAATTTAAATGTGAGGAACGAGAGGCCTTTGAATTTCATATTAATTATTGGATTATATATTTAAAACTAAAATATATGAGAAATTGAAATGATTTAAATATGCTGCAAATTTGTCATCAATTGCTTTAGTATTATAGCAGTTACCCAAGATTGCTTTAAATTATTTCATACAATGCAACACCTTATCAGATGATTCGCATTGCATGTTTCTTCACCATGCTTAAAGTTCAATCTGCAAAATTTCACCTTTGTTGATATGTCATATATTGATTAAATGTTAATGGCATAGAGGCATGCATTGGAGTCTATCCAATTGGACGCTGCAATGAAAAATTTGCGATATGAGAACATGTGATGAGAATATATGCGATGATATGGAGCGATCACAATATTGAAGAAATGTTATATTGAGGATCAGGGAATAGTCATGTCATCCTTTGTACTTCGCACATCGCACATCATACATCACACATCGCACATCGCACATCGTAGATTCGGAATTGTGATATGAGCATAAATAAAAATGCAATGAAGCGATTGTGATATTGGCATATTGAAATATTGGAAAATAGTCATGTCAAAACTGCCAATATGATTCTTGCAATAGCGAGAATGTGATGGATGACATGGCTCTTAGGTGGGACCGGCTTTGGATCTCAAAAGAAATCGACGATCAGGAAACTTAAGTATACGATGTAATAATTTTGATATGCCGATATGCGATGAAGAATGGACCCAATAAATTTATTATGAGAATTTAATATCATATTGGATCTAAGACATCGGTACTTTTAAAATTATGACCCTACCATTATTGCAATTGAATGGACACAATATTTTTATGAACTTGATTTAAATTTCATATCGGGTCTAGAATTGTGTGAACAATACAATATTGGTAAAGTCATTTTATCAAAGAATGAGCGAAAAGGAACATTGGAGATGTATGGATTTTGTAGTATTGGCGATATGAAATGTTCCACTACGAATCTTCTGATACTATTTTAAATGTCTATTGGGTTTTCTAATGAATGAAAACAAAGCTAAAGAATACTCAAATTCTAATGAATCACGAATAAAATTTCCCTAAACTTCTTGCAAATTTGAAATAGGTTTGCTGCTTACTTCAAGTTCCAAAAATAAATGGAAACCTGCAAATGAAACAAAACAAGAATTAGAAATAAACTAAGGAAAATAGAAAATAAATGATAATTAACTTGTAAATGTGTACCTGGAAGGAAATTTTCTGTAAATTTTATCTCATGAATCTTCAAATTATTCCTTGGATTTATCAAAATTCTGAATTTGTTCAAAGTCATCTCATTATTTATTCTAAATTAGAATGGGCAATCAAGCTAAATGAAATCAATTATTAATGTTAGAAAATTTGAAATTCATAGAATTCATCAGAAACGAAAATGAGAATGTGCTCCCTTTTGAATTGCAACAACAATTTATTACCTCTGCTCATTATGAATTAACTTGAGAAGAATTTGTATTGTTATAGTGACTATTCAATAATGCAGCATCAGATAATAAACTAAAGATCAAAATAGGATAAATCCACTCATTATGAAAGAATATAATTACATATTCAAATGTGTGCATATAATAACATGGACACCCTTAAGGTCATTTTGACCAATTTTGAGGAAAATAACATAAACTTCATGTGATTATAGTTAAAATTTAGACTGATTAATAATAATGAAATTAGTATTAAGCTTTTGAGCTCAAACAATTATATTGTTCACGAGATAATGATGTCAATAAGTTTTGTATCATCAAAACCTTTGATATATTAATCTCAAGAGAAAATGTTAGAAGGAAATCTCAAAACTAAGAAAGGTGGCTTTGAGGTGATTGGTGCCAAGTGCAAACTCAATTGAATTTAGTCAAGACATTATTCAAAATAGGCAGAGATATAGTCATGAGTAGAGGTATTATTGCAATAGATTTTGATTTAAAAATGGGAAGCAAGAATAAAAAAGTTTCCGATGAGGAGAAAATGTTTCATGAAACGTGTATGAGAAGGGTTGATTGCTTTGTTGTATTTTTTGTCTGCAGAACTATTAAGAATAAATTAACTACATAAAAAAAACTAACTAAATTAATTCTGCTGCTATTCTAACCATATACATGAAAATGACTAGGTATAGTCATATTTCTAGTGTAACCATTGTCTCATTTTAATTCCTTCATATATACATAGTTCAAATGTTAGTAATAAAAATACAAATCTATTTAAACTAAGAAAAATAAATCCATAAGTAGAATTCACAGTTATCGTTAGCAATTTAATTAAAATCTCCTTCTCTTGAAATTACCTTTCCAATTGTATACCAATTGGATCATAGAAATCTAGATGGATTTCTATTAGTGATTAGAAAGGTTTGAAAAGAGAAGATAACAAGATAGATTATGGAGTTGAGATTTTAGATTCAAAGGCCTGAAAAAAATTGTTAGTGTTATTTACAAATGTTAAACTATTAACAATCTTCCTCGAAGGAAAACTTTCCAAATAGTTTTCGAGTAGGCCAAAAAATGGATGAAATTCTATTAAATAAAATGGAAAATTATTAATTGGATTAGATTGTTGGTCAGGTTGTGAAAATGCACTCTCTTGTTGACACTTCATTTGAGAAGAAAGATGCAATTGATAAGAGATGAACATCGATTGAAAATGAAATATTAACAACTTTTGATGTCGATGGTTATAATATGAACTTTGGTTTCCCAATCGGGCAATGTATCAATTGAGTGTTCACTATTAAAGTGCTCAATATGCCAACGTAAAGTGTCCAAAATTTAAAAAATAAAATGAGAAAATAAATCTAAATTTAAACATAATAAGTGTAAAAGAAAAAAATAAAATGAAATCACTATTGGTACAACTAATGTTATAACACTGGGATTTTTTTGAAATAATTTCTTTTTAACAGGGATTGGCCATAATAATGAAATTTGAATAATTTCAAATTTGAACTCGTGAATTAGAAAGAGAATTATGATTATGAGTAGGAATGAGAGATTGATCATAATATGAATCATAAATTGGAATGTTTTTTCGAATGGTGAAATCATGAAGATAATTTGCTACTCTAGAATGAGGATAGGATGGAATAATTTCTAATTTGAAACATTCCTCATTTTCAGATGTTATTTGAATTTTCTAATGAGGATTCTCTTAAGAAGAATAGAGATCAACATCCTCAATGTCAGAGTAATTATCATAAACAACTTCACAATATTCTCTAGAATTCCCTTTGATCTCGTCCAATATATCAAAACAAGGAGGAATAAAAATTTTATGTTCATTAATGGCAAAAGAATGATCAATAATTATTTCTATATCTTGATAGAAATTTATTTTTAATTCATTTAGATCAACCTGTTTATTTTCTAAAATATTATTACTAACAACATGAGGAAAATTACCATCAGTAAAAATATCAGGATAAAGGGAAAAATGTGAATCTGATACAAGGCATTTAAAAATGTCTCTGTTTGAGATCTCTTGTACATTATGCTCATTTTAAATTTCAAATTGTAGATCATTCATTTGTCTACTCAAGCTTTCTTGAACAATTTTTGCTTTGGTTCTCTAAATTTGGCATTTGCTCATCATGTAAAAATTCAGAAATTTGTATGACAGTTTGCGTGTTATTATTTACTTTGATTGCGGCTTATACTTGATGATTTACAATCTGATTTTCTAAATTCACTACAAAGTAACTTTTAGATTTCAAGGCAACTCTTTCTTCAAAATTTCTATTGTTGTCTTCTTGCATTTGGTTGGAAATATTTTCTAAGCTTTTTGAGACCACTTCATCATATTTATTTGAACATCCATATTGGAATTCTCATTTATGTTGGAAGGGGATGGAACAAAGCTTGAACTAATTTCATATGAGCTGGGAATGGGAGGAAGAGTGCAAATATGTTCAAACAAATCTAGTGAGTTTTCTTCCGTACGTTTATCTTCGACTTTAAATTATAGGCAATTCAAATGAAATCGAATATTAAAGTCTCTAACATACTCATTTCCAAATCTTCATAGATATTCAATTTCATCACATACATATTCATAATCATAACTGTCAAATTTACAAATGAAAATTTTAACAAATTGATCCCAGCTATGAATTGAGGCAACTGGAAGAGTTCTACACCAGTTTCTAGCTTTTGCCGCAAATGTGAGAGTAAAAAATCTGCATAAGATGCCTTCATCAATTCCTTGAAAATCATAATAATTTGAAACTTTTGGAATAAAATGAAAGACATGATTAAAAGAAGAAGAATTTCATTTACCAGTAAACTTTACCTGAGACAAAAGTCTTACCACTTTGGGTGGAGTATTGGAAGATGCACGCCCATGGATACAACTCCAAATTGGAAGTTTAAGAGGAGCCATCATGGTTTAAATAACAAGTTAAAATTGAAAAGAGTCCAATAACAAACAAGTTTCAGGCCCTCCTTCTAGTGCCAAAAATGTTGAGGGCCAAAAATGTTTGCCTCAACATTGGGGGATAACCACCCGGTCCAAACCTTAAAGCAACTCCTTTTCCATTTGGAGTAGTGGCTTTGAATATTTTAACTAGGTCCAGTTATCTTTTCCCTATCGATATTGGTTTATGATGTATTTTTAACTACCAATAGCTAGGGATATCAGATAATTTCTTCTTGTTGATTAGGCAAGAGAATGACCCTTAATATAATTTGGGTTCAGCCAAACCACAACTAGAATTTTGCCTCTTTTAGAAAAGGACTTAAAAGAATGGATAACTTAATCTAAATGCAAACTTATTCTATAGTGCAAGCAAAATAAACTAATCCTCATCATTTAATTATCTTGCTCTTAGTTGGGTTAGATCTATATCTACCTAATTTAGATAAGATTAGGATTAGTTTCCTTTGCTTGCATTATAGAATAAGTTTGCATTTATATTAAGTTCTACATTCTTTTAAGTCCTATTCTAAAAGAGGCAAAATTTTGTTGCATCTTGTTTGAACCCAAATCAACTTAAGGGTCATTCTCTTGCCTAATCAACAAGAAGAAATGACCTAATATCGATGTCTATTGGTAGTTAAAGATACATCGTAAACCAATAGCGACAAGGAAAAGGTAACTAGACATAGTTGAACTAGTCAGAACCACTACTCCAAATAGAAAAGGAGTTGCTTTAAGGTCTAGACCAGGTGGTTATCCCCCAATGTTGAGGCAGACATTTTTGGCCCTCAACATGGTGTTAAAATAGAAATTAACAAGTAAATTCATGATCATTGTGGTTGTTTTCCTTGCATTAATTAATTTACTTTGTAATTTATTTTTCAAATTAACAACATGACATTTGGATTTTGAAATAAACATCGAGACACATAATATGTGTAGATGAAATATCTATACTCTACAATTCCATTTTTTACCACATGGAATTGATGAACAAATGGTTTGATTTGTATAATAAAGATAGAAGAAGTGTTAGAAGAAAGGAGATAATTTAAGAGATAAAACCCAAGGAATACTCCACTTCCCATTGATCGACTTGGGCAATGGGGAAAATATTGCATACTACATGGGTTATTGAAAAAATTCAAAATCAAATAGAAGATGTAGGTATAGATTCAAACATAAAAGAAGATGAAATAAACATGTGAAGGATTTCAAAGAAAGGTAGATTTTTAATTTTACAAAATTTTCTTTCCTTACAATTTTGACAATATTAACATTTTAATATTCATCATTTATTTATTTTCACTGAAATAAATGGTCTTTCACAAGTGAGGAAATAACCTACAACATTGGCATATGGTAAAAATTATTGTGTAGAAAGCGTATATGTAAAGAGATGATCCTTTGATTCAAGCATCATGGTTGATTTCAAGCAATGTAGTCGATCAAGCTCAAAAGATAAGAATATTATTAAAGGGAATCTACAATATGTTGGGAAAATCCAAGAAATTATTGAGTTTGATGACCACTCTTTTAAATGTTATATTTTTATGTGTAGATGGTATGAATCATTTGAGAGGACACGAAAGCATGATACCTATAGTGTATTTTTTTAGAGATTCCTCAAGGTTTCTACCAAAGGATAAGGAACCTTATGTTATACTAATTTAGTATGAGAAGGTATTTCTTTAACTCAACATGAAGCAATAGTGATCATTAATCTATTAATTCATAGTTTATTTTAACTAACTAACTAACTCTATATATATATGTGTGTGTGTGTGTGTTTATTAAATAAAAAAATTGTTATAACATAGGTATAATATATGTATGTCATTACATGTGCAGGTATTTTTCTATGAAGATATTTTGGATCCAAAATGGATATTATCATACTTTATAATCCAAGATTAAGGCATGTATTTTACAATGCCATAGTGGATACAGAGCAAATAAATGATGGCCAACAAAATGAGAGAGGAATTAGAGAACATGAAATAAATTGACATCCATGATGCTGTTGAAGATGGTTATGTTCAAGTGCAAGAAGAAAACAATCCAGAGGTAGATGATGTTATAGAAAACAATATGGATGGTATAGAAAATGTGATCAAAGAAGATATAATAGCATTATAAATGGTCTACAGTCAAATTCTAATGGTGATGAAGATGATGTAGATCAATATGAGGATGGTCATAATATTAAATACTTGAAAGAACATATGAACATTGACAATGATACACTATATGGAATTGTTATTGGCAATAATCGTATTGAGCAATATTCCTAATTTTTTAGAATTGTTTGTAATCCATGTTTAAAAAATGATGATTTTATGGCCACAACTTTGAAATGCCTAAATATTATATGTGTTGATAGAAATTACCTATTTCAATATCCTTAAAGTGTTAAATCATTGGTATGAATTGTTGGCAGAAAAAAATAGGATTACTTGGATAAATGTTAGTAGAATTAGTGGTTATTTATTGGTTGATAATGGTTTCAAGGTGTTGTCAGCTTATTGGTTAGATTCAGACTAAAATAGTATGAACATCTTATTGAATAACAATACATTAACTATTCAATTGTTAAAAAATATAATTACATATGTCATATATGTAAATTGATGTAAATCTAAACCATTATGCTAAATTTATGCAAAGTTTGTTCATTAATTTATATTATAAAACAAACTGAAATATTTCACTAAGGATAAGAAAAATTATTTTATGTGTAAAACTAGAAAAAATTAATTGTATTAATTTTATTAATGAGTAAAAAAATACTCTCCAAGTTGAAACATTCAATTTGGTGTTGTAATGAAGGTCAGGTGTGCATTTTTGTCAAGCATACCAATATTTCTTTACTTCACTAGAATGAACACCTAAGCTTCATTTATTTGCCAATATGGTTGCTTAAAATTGTATAAATTTATTTACTAACTAAGACAAGACATTATGTATTTTTCATAATATTTTGGAATACTGAAGTTGGTGTGTTACACAGAATTTTGTCACTATTCCTATACTCCCCATTCCTTGATCCTGGAGGACATCTACAATGAACCCTATATGCTTTCCCTTCATGAAGAAACTCCCATTATGTCCCTCTTCATGAGAAAAACAATTCCCTTTTGCACCATTTCCCAAAAATCTTATGTTTTTCCCAATTTACAAGATCGACGCTAATGACTCTTGTCGTCTTCGCACCGATATGCAGGGATTAACATTGTCCCTAGCACTAAATGGAGTGACTAAGCTTTGTTTCTGTCACGCCAATCCTCTTTTGGAAAGTTTTTTAAATAAGGAGCCCAAGCATCCAGCTCT
The DNA here is from genome assembly GCA_000404065.3 of Pinus taeda. Taxonomy (NCBI): domain Eukaryota; kingdom Viridiplantae; phylum Streptophyta; class Pinopsida; order Pinales; family Pinaceae; genus Pinus; species Pinus taeda. The sequence continues at coordinate 8,808 of APFE031216488.1, read as the reverse complement.
AGAAGCTTCATAACAGAAGTCTGGTAAATGGTTGGGCGGATGGAGTTGAGGATGTCATTTTGGGCTCCTTTCCCCTATAAGGATGGGACTACCTCAAAAGATAAGACCTTCTCCATTGAGAATAGGAATCATCTCCCATCCATTCATGCTATATAGACCTCCATTTTTCCCAAGCACAAGCTAGCGTTAATGTTGGTGTGCTAGTGTTAATGTTGGTGTGCTAGTGCTAATTAAGTTTGGAGTAAACATAAAGCTATTCATAGATGTAGCTCTCTAGTTATGTGAGGGAGAAGTGTGAATTTTGTTTAGTGTGAATCCTAAATGGAAGAGCCTTAAAACTATCATTTTTTAGGCCATAATGGAATGCTAACGGAAGTGTGTGGGAACCTGGTTTTGTCAGAGGAGAACGACAACATCAAGACAATGGTTGTAATCTCTTCTTGATTCAATATATATGCAACTCTTGATTGATTTCCTACATAATGTGTCATCTTGCATATTTATGGCTTAACGTTTCTTGACATGTTAATTAGGTTGAATTACAATTTGTTTATTATCATGGTTGTTGCTTGTTTTTGTTTACCTGTTTTAGGTGTTCAAAGAAGGAAACTAGAGATAGTTGGAGTGAGCAAGCAAGGTAATCACCAAACGGGATAAGTGTACTAAGAGGTAGGCCCTCTTGATCAGTTCTAACCCAAGGAAATCTTCTGTAGAATGTATCAGTTGTGGCTAGACCCATTATTGGGCTAGAGGAATTGTTTGTGTTTACAAACATAATTTTACTTCACCACAAATTGGCGACTTTGCTGGGGACCCAATCCTTCTCTTTGTTTGCTTGGAGTTTCTTGGTTTTGTGTGAAATTTTCTAGTTTCACCATTTCCATTTGGTTCTCCTTGTTTTCCTTTACTTACTAGTTTGGGTGTGAAATTCTTAGTAGCAAGTCTAGTCCCAACTTTTGGAAATTTTTATTTTTTTCTTAGCATCCTCGCTCAGCGCGCTTAATTCGCTGACCATCTCATTGATTAATGTGATATGCTGAGAAACAATCACGTTGACCCCCTTTAGGTGCTTGTTGTCAGTTTGGAAGTCACTCCGATGCTTATAAGTGAAGATTATGGTTTACCCTAAATCTGGACCAGTGCATTTTTCTCTCATGATTTTGACCCAGTAAGATTTTTAGATCGACTTCTCCCTGACTAGAAAGATTATTTTCATTTGGTTTGTTTTCTTGTTGATTTGCCATCTTTTTGCTTGATTTCTTGGGCCATTGGATGGTTAGTGGCACTAGGGCATCTATATTTTCATACATTTAGCTGATTATGAACTCAGTGTGTCAAGTTGTTGGTGCATTTACTCCTTGCATTTTGTTTATGGTCCTTCTATGAATTTGACCTTCAACACAAGTTTGAAAAGTTTTTGTTTGTTGGTCTAAACATTTCTTTTGTGGCATGGATCACATTTCTTGTATTTTTTTTGGTAAAGTCGTTGTTTCATTAGTTTGAAAGAGATTCTCTTTTCGTGTTTTTCATTTTCTTGAGAGTTAATTTTCTCAACAACATTTCCATTGAAGTGTTTTATGAGAAAATTCATTTCATCATTTCATGAAAAGTATAAAATTCTAGTTTGCTCCATCAGTATGCTACAGCAGTTAGCATCATTGAAGACTAGGATTTCATTGGGGTCAACCCTTGCAAGGACAAAGTCAAGGACAAGTTTTGTAGCAGTAGGACCAAAATCCTAATGTCCTAGGTCAACATGTACATAATCCTTTTGCCCAAGGGCAGTAGGTATAGAATCCCTATGTCTAAGGGAAACAAGTGAATAATCCTTATGTCCAAGGATAGCAGGTCTAAAATCCTCTTCTTCAGGGGCAATAGGTTCAAAACTTGTATGTTTAGGGACAACAGGTACAATATCCATATGTCCCAGGTCAAAAAGCTCAAGAACCTCTCAACTTGTATGTTTCTTATCAGCAACCTATGACTAGATAGTTCCAAGGTGCTTAAGGTCAAAATCCTCCCTATGGCCAAGGTAACCCACAATGGGGGCAGAATCAAATGCCATATGGCGAAAATCCCCCACTATGGGGCCAAAGTCCTTACCAGCATGGATGGGATCCTCCAGTTGGACCCGCTTATCAACCTCCAATGCCTTCTAATACTCAATTTCCATTCTTGGCCACACTAGAGTTGCTAGATGTGTCTTGCCTTATGAATGATCCAATCCTTCATTTTCCATACTGGCCTCTAGTTTCGTCCAAGATCTCGAGCGATTGTACTAAGTTCGATGGGAAAGAAAAATAATATCCTCAAGCCCATGTGATGACATATCACCTCTAGTGCACTTCTAATTCTTAGGTTGATGACTCTATTCATCTCTATATTTTCCAATGAACCCCTACAGGTGCTATAGCCAACTAGTACACCGAGCTTCCTCAAAGTACTTATAATGACTTCAACTCTTTAGCCATGGCTTTCCTCATGCATTTCTAGTTTCCATTTCACTATGAGACTGACACCTATTTTCTCACATTTCTTAAGCAAGATACTATGACACACATCTCTGATCACGTCCATGAATGGAGACATAGACTTCACCTGATAAAATTCGATATTTATGATCAATTCCTCACTGAATGGTTTACTAAGTCATTTATAGCTCCAATTTCTCATGATATAGCTATGGGTGGATGCATTACCGAAGAACAAGACATTACTCGTGCCCAGTACCTAGATCTTGTTTATTCTCAGTCTGGCACTTTATATGAGTTATTACCCAATGCTCTACGGCCATCATTTGATCCCATGGCATCAAAGTCATAGGCTACACCTCATGTTGATGGAGTAATTGGTTCAGTGTCCCAGACCCCTGCTAAATATTCTTCCAAAGAGAAGTTGGTCTCAAATATTGCTTCGAATAGTTCCTCCCAGAATCCACCTAGCCCTGGTAAAACTTGAGAGGTCCATGTTGTTCAATCTACCATAGTGGAAAAATCCTCGAAAGGTAAGAAGAAAGGCAAAGACAAGGGTAAAGCCAATGCCCCAAAATAGGGTCCTCCTTAGTCGTCTTCTGGTAATTCTTCACAACAGAAGCCTAAGTATTCGTGCCTCAACTACAAGGAAGATCACTATGTCACGCGGGATGAGTCGATCTTGCAGACAAGATAGACCTTCCTAGAATCTAATGAAGACCTAGTGACAAAAAAACCAACCAGACACTATATTTCTCTAAATGTGCTTTATAAATAATGGCAAACAAATGTGTTTTAAGGCCTACCTCATGTCCAACGCAAGTTTGGAGATGCCTTCTCTCCTCTGATCCAAGTAAGTTCCTTTGTCGCAAACCTGCAAGCACAAACAAGGCAAACAATTAAATAGCACCTGAATAACCAATATTATAAAACATATTTAACATGAAAGTCAAGGAGTCCATGAAACAAATAACATGAGATACTTGTTGAGAAAAATGAGCTTGATTGTATTAATTCAAAAGGAGAAGAACTTTACAACCTTTGCCTTGACGCTGTACAAGCTCCTCCCAGGGTCCAACAAGAAGTCTCCTCTACTTTGACAAGCTTCACTCACTCCCTAATGAAGCCAAAAAGGTATGTGATCTCTCCTCTTAAGCTCAAATAGGAAGTCTTGATTTCACTAGCATTTACCTCAAAAGTTCAGCTTCTAACCTCTCTGGCCACTGACCCAATGCCTCAATTTATAGTGCAATGGAGATCAGTTACCAGCTCCTCCTTCAAAGGGATAGAGTCCTCCTTCCAAGGGATAGCTCCTCTCAACAAGGGATTAGTTCCTCCTCTCATGGGATGCATGAACCACTTGGAGCGAACAATCCACGTAACAAATGCTTCTAGAAAACTCTAGAATTAACCCAAGATGAGTTTTTAAGATAAAGATTGTGCCTTTTGACTTTTACAGGGGTACACACCCTCCCCTTTACATACAGAGCGTATAAGTACACAGATATCCTGAACAAAAGGTGCGGTCCCGCAGGCAAAAGTAAGAGAAAGTGCGGAACCAGAGTTACATTGCTTTTTTGATGTCTTTCTCTCATTTCTAAAGCTTGTTTTGAGGAGTTGAGGTTTGAGACTTGCTTAGGAAGCTGGTGTAGGTGGTGATAGACCCATACCAACTGTAAATAATCAAGGTGACGATATTTTTGTGTAACAGATTGCCCCCTAAAGTGCGAAGTCTATAGTATATGAGGATTTTTTTATTTATCATATGGGAAGAGTGAAGTGCTTTATCATTTCGAGGATTATCTTGTGGAGAGCCTGGTTGGAACCTATAAAAACATTTAATGAAAAATATATATATGAGATCATATCATCGCTGAGGTATGCATTCCCATACTGAGATAAAAACTTACTAAAAGACTGAAAACTAACTAGAAGACTAACTACTGCTCTGATATAGGAATGATCTCGTAACACATCATAAGTACAGACACATGTGGACACAGTATGGATGCATCCATCCGTTTATGAATAGTCCATAATATAATGAATACAAAATTCCTCGTAACCTGGATGGTGGAAACTAGATCTAGGGTCTTCATTTCTACGTCCCGAAATAGTACGATTCTATCCATGCGATTGAATGTGTCGAAGTCGAACATGGTAGAAGCCGCTTGATTACCAGTCAATGATGTAAACTGTTAACAAGCGTGAGAGAAACCACTAATAATGACAATGGCCCTCAAAGTACTCAGCACAATCCATGAAATGTGATAAGATGTGTTGATATCGAACATGTCATGGAATCCTTTGATCGAAATTTAATGATGTAAACTGTCGCTAAAGGCGAGAAATATGCCATTGAGGCATGCAGATCTCAAGGTACTGATGATTCCTAGATCATCTTTCTAGATAATGAGTCAAATTCGATAGAAAGCGATCCTTCGTAGGAAATCCCACGACACGAAATCATATATCAAGTTGAAGAAATTTAGTTGCAAAGACTGACTCAGGGATGGTCAAGATGGATGACAGACATTTTGCAGATGAATGGCTTATTTGCACTAACGTCTTGAACACATAACAACACGACAAATGGTTTGGTAATGATTGACCCAAAGTTAATACCCAGAAACTGGCTAAAGACTTTAAATATGGTTTGATCAACTACTAGGTAAAGGATTTCCCAACCCAGGTGAATGAAAGTGTCGTGTTCAAGAGTGGTTATAAAGTATGACAAACAGACTCACTTTTCTCTCTTTTCCCCCACCATTTCTGGCAAGTACCTATTTATTTTTTACAAGCTTGAGGAGGA
>APFE031216467.1:0-10625 GCA_000404065.3 Pinus taeda | reverse complement strand
TAGGAATTAAAGGGTCTCCATAATTAGAATTAAGTGAATAATGGGGGGGGGTTGTGTTTTTACCACAACAATGGCAACACACTGGGAAGAAACAATTATCTCTAGAAATATGATGAAATTTTAAGAAAAAGGAATAAGGTTAAATTAATAAAAGTGCTAGGATTCAAAATTTTCAATGAAATCCCAGTAAAGAATAACAGAGTTTTATTATTTTGTATATCTCCAAAAATGATTATAAGAGTCATGTTTGATAAAAATTATTTAATTGATAACAACTTAAACTTAAAGAACAAAATCTTATCACTGTGTTTAGTAAGAAAGATGAATTCTTGTGGTCATAGGTAGAGCCACTACTACCAACAAGCGTCCATAGCCTCAATATTATTACCTCTTAGCCCAAAAGAAATGTCAGTATCCCATCTATGTTTAAATATTTCAGAGGAGACATAATTCATTAATAACATTGAAAGCCATTGTCCTAGCTTGGTAACCACATAGTGATAATTTCATTCACAAGCATTGATAGTCATGAACAAGTCTGCTCCTGATGAGACCTGTCGTCTTACACCAAGTTGTGATAAGCCATTATCCTAGTTTGGTGACTAGACATGATAATGTCATAACCATCAAGACCCATGATCATTGTAGGGTGGCTCATTATGGAGACCCCCTATGCTTCAAATATTTTACACAACTTTTAATTTACACTCTGATAGTTTTATCATAAATGGGGAGGAAAATATTCTCCTTAAGATATTGGGATGACATAAAATAGTGATAAAATATTAAACCGTTTCTTTTTCCTTTGTTACTTTAGGAGTTGTTTCTGATAAGGTTGTTATAAAATAAGATTATCTCTTATGTTATAAAGTGAGATTATCAAAACAATATAATAAGAGTTTCAAATATGAATATTACAGATAACAATTTGATAATTAACTTGATATTTTTGCTTTTACCAATGGGTTTCATTAAATAAGAGTAAATATTTCCCATATATCAAACCAAAGGTGGGTGGAAAAGGTCCTCTAGGTTGTTAATATCACCAAAATCACACAAAAGCGGATTTTCAAAAGGAAACAAAATGTGATGTCGTGAAATTGGGTCCAAAGAAGGAGAAAAGAGAAATGAAAACCAAACTAAAATAAATCAAATAATTACAAGAAAAATCATGAAATATGCATAACTCAAATAAGATAAAGAAAAATAGCGTGACATAAGGAATTAAGGTCTTATTATGTATTTGTCAAGCAAAATGTTGTCTCGTTTAATGAGTTCACATTCATGATTTTGTTAAAACTACCTAATGATGAGTTATGACTTAACATTGCCTTTGAGAGCTTAAAAGGGATTTATTTCGTTACTTGAATCTTTCCTTAACACATATCACAAAAATGATAAGAAAAAATTTAAGTTAAGGAAATATCCTTGAGTGAGTCTTGAAAAATGCTCCTTTTATCACAACTGTTTTATTCCCAAAAGTTTGTTTCAAACAAAAACCTACAAAAGTAACAGCAAAAATATAAGAAATATATAATGTAAAAAAGGAAAATCTAAAATAAAAATTCTAATAGATGATAGTAAAAATGCAAATGCATATCTGGAAGAATTTGATAATAAATTTGCCTCATTAGTATCCATCTTCTTCCATGTGTTTTAAAATTTTTAAAAATCATCTTTTTCTTTAATCTACAAGACATTAAAACAAAAAACCTATTCCTAATTATAATGGCTAAGAAGGCATATAACAAAGTATAATCATACTTCTAGTGAAACCATCTTCTCAGCTTTATTTCTACAGATATGAAGACATAAAACATCAGAAACAATAAAATTATAACCAAATCATTGAAACAAAAACTCAACATGCTATTTACACCTAAAAATTGAAAAAACTTATCTACAAAATCCTTTCCCTAAAATTCTTCCAAACATTTGCCAATAGGATCATAAAATTCAAGATGTATTTTAATTGTTGGTTAAAATATATTTAGGGAAAGAGGAAATAGAAGGCTTGTGTTAAATAATAAGTCTTTGAATATCATAGGATATTGTAAACAAGGAATTATATATACATGACTAGAAACTTTCTTTTCAGATTAATTGATAAATCATGGGTAGTAATATAGAATATTTCTAGAGGGATTACATGTCTAACCAAATGTCAACATTTGTGAAAAATAAATTTGAAAATCTGAAAGAAAATGAACACACATAATCATCAATAAAATTGCAAAATAAATAGTGGTAAATGCTCATGATTTAAATTCTGAAATTGATTCTCATTTATGCTGATTAATGTATTAGGTGAGAGACTAGAGTTATGATGGTCATAGTACCAGCACGTTGTGTTTAGAAAATAAAAAAATGAAATTCAAAAGAGAAACAAACTGAAATACGGGAAAATGAGAAAAAGAAAAATTATAATTTACATCTAAATTACACGTAATGATACAACATAGTGGGAGTCTATTTGTAAATATTTTCTTCTCACAAGCGATTACAAAATTAAAATTATTTTTGTTTCCATTCACTTATAAAGGTGGTAAAATTTCTAGATTATGAACGGAAACACAAATGTGATCATTGTAGGAGTCATAAATTGGGGTAGATTCGTAATTGTTGAAATTATCATAATGATTGAATGATTGAGAATTTATTAAAACATTTAAATTAGCATTATTTTTATCTTCAAAAACATATTTAATTAAATAATTATTTTTTGAAGAATAAGAACATAATTTCATTAATTTCCTCTTTTCCTAAATCAGAACTAGACGAAGAATTTACATAATTGTAAGTGACTAAATTTTCTCTATCTCTATCAGAACTTATTGATATTCTATAAATTGTAACTCCTTTGTCTTAAGAACTATTATCAATATTGAAAGGAGAAACTTGCATTATTATTTAATGAATTATCAAATAAATAAGGATACAAAGAAAGGTAAGAATTTGAATTTACAATCCTATAAATTTTTCTATTAGACAAATGTTGCTCATTTCTCAAACTGTATGTTTCAAAATCTTCCTTAGTTGCATGATTGTAAACTTTGGGATGTTGATCCATGTCCTCATTTTTGGAAGAATTATATTTGGAATTGCTTAAAAGACTATCAGGAGGAAAATAGTGTTAAATAATGAATCCATATAGGTGAGGATAGTTTTAGATAGAGGAGGAATGACTTGTTATAGAGTTTTGTGAAGCCAATGTTTCAGACTACTAAGTGAGTCCATCATCAGGGGATGTGTCAATAGATATTCTCCAGATATTAATGATGAGGAAAATAGTGGTTGTTGTTCATTTCTGGTTTTAATTATTCATTCAAAATAACATTATTTATTTTGGTAGAATCTTTTTTCTCCTGAAATTGTTCATTGACAATTCTAGCTTCTAGAAGAGAATCATTATTGATAGTTTGAGCGATTTATTTTTCAATAGAAGTAAATGCATTTTCTGATTCTTGATAAGGAATACAAGGGAGAGATGTCAATTTTTAAACCAACCCATTAATTGAAATTGAGGAGGTAGATTTTGGGTTGAAATTGCATTAAAATTAATTTGAATCTAATGAGGAAATCATCCAATAACTCACCTTCCATCCTATGCAATTTGGCTAATTGATTACACACCTTTTTGTAATCATATTGATGAGAGGCATGAAAGAAAATCTGTGAAAATTCGTCCCAACTATGTACAGAGGAAACCGGAAGAGATAACCACTAGTCCTTAACTTTTTTTTGTCGAAGTAAGAATAAAAATCCTGCAAATATTATCTTCATAAATATTAAAATTATTGCAACTTAAAATAAATTGAAGGAGATGAATAAAAACAGAAGTCTTACAATTATATTTTACCTTAGAAAGGATCTTCACTGCCTTTATCAACGTAATCATTGGATTATGTCTACTAAAGCAACTCCAAGGTGGTCTTTTATGTGGAGCCGTAGTAATAAGATAAAATATTAAAGCATATAATCTTCAAAGAGAATAATTTACTAGGCCCTCTTTCTACCGCCAAAAATGTTGATCGGTAAAGATAACACTTCAATGTTCTAAGGGATACCAACCATTCAGGAACATAAATAAACTCCTTTTCCTTCGAAGTTGTGGTTCCAACTAGTTAGATTAGGTCCAGTTACCTTCTCTCTATTTCTAATGGGTTAAAGTATGTCCTTCATCTAACAATAGAGGAGAGACATCATATCGATTCTCCTTGCTGATTAGGAAAGAGAATGATCCTTATGCTGACTTTGTCACTCAGCCAACCACTCTAAAGACTACCTCTCTTAGGAGAGGACTTCTAAGATATAGAAACTAAAATTAAAATGAAAAATTTAACCTAAGATGCACTTATCCTAGACCTTTCTCGATTGAAAAAAAGAGTCGTCATTCTCTCAATCAAGAGCAAGATAAAAGGATGGGAAAAGAAGCATGTTGGAATTGAAATGAGATGAAGGAAATAGAACAAGGAACTAGTTCAAAAGATTTAATCCTTGTTAAAGTAGATGTAGACAACTAAATGCCCAATATATAGTTACTAGACACATAACTGGAAATAACTCCAACTCCTAATAAACATATGCATAAGAAGCAAAAGTTTCGTGCCATAATACCGAAATAGTACTAACAAAATGAAACGTAGAAAAACAAGACATAAATAAATTTAAACTATTAGATAACTAGCCATCCTAATGAAATAAAATTATGTTCTTATACAATTTCCATTTTTCAAGACACATTTTTGATTAATCCGACAAGATAACTTGATCATATTTTAAATGAGTTAACATGTGACATTTAATAGTAGTGATAAATCCAAATAATATACTCATACACCAAAAATGTATTTGAAAGGTGAAGAATTTATTTACAATAATGGTTTCAAAAAGTAGTGATATGCAACCAATTACATAAATAAATCTTATTATGAATGTGAATCAAATTACATAAACCTCAAAATATTATAGTAGTGAAAATCCCCTACTTCTAGTAAGCTCAATTCATTGTCTACTAAAAAAGGTTCAGATCCCACTGCAATAGTGCATATGGGCATTGAACTCCCTATACAAAGAGGCGATAAGATCCTATATTATTCTACCTCTTCTCCTAGATTTGAAACCCCCTAACTTAGCCCCGAGAGGAGTGTTTATAAAAAATGGGACAATATAACAGACTACCCTTATCTCTCAACAAAAAAAATAGTTACAACAAAGATGGCTTCAATTGGAATCTTGGAAAAATGTAGATGAGAGCAGTAGAACAAATTTCTCAGTTTGATTTACACAGTGATAAATTTATCTCATTGGTTTCATTGATTCAACAAAATTTTCCTATTAATAGATCCATTTTCTGCCTCGAGGAATTTTATTGGAAATGATATTATTGACGAGATCTTGTTTTACTATCAGCCTCTATGGAAAGCTCTCTGCCGAAAAAAGACAAAACTATATTAAAAATGGTGTTAAACAAACAATGTAAATAAGCCTAATTATGCCCAAAACTAATATAAATTCAAATGGATTTTTAAATTTATACAACAATGACCAATAGGAGGTGATAGTGGCAGACATTCAGACTCATATTGGAAGATTTAAGATATCTAGATTTAACAATTGTTATCATTTAAAAGTTCTGATATACATGTGGACATGATGTTCCAACTAGATCATCGTTAATATGCATATCAGATCTGACATATCGAAGCCTAGCAGATATCATAAGTCATAGGGGGAGGCGCATTAAGGTAACGGTGATATTAGAGAGGAATCATATCGGAGTATTGGGGAGTGGATTTATGGGAGAAAATGTGTCTCGAAAATAAATCTCTGATATGCATTACCTCCGATATGAGAGAGAAAAACAATGCCATAGGATGTGGGTCCTCCGATAGCCGCTTTATCGATTGGACTTTGAATATTGGGGATTTCAAAGGAATTCCTCTAATATATTAATATGTGCACCACTTGTTTTTTAATTAAGGCTTAAACCCTATGAATGATTATTGGTCTCGAGGGCTATGTATAAAATGAAAATAAAATATTTATAAAATATTTATAATTGAAAATTAATTATTTACGAATAAATAAATTTATGAAACAAAATTAATGTACAATTTATACATTTTAATAGGAAAAGGCAGTGAAAAATATCAAATTTTCAATTAGGTGCCATTTACAAACCAAACAACCAAATGAGATAAAAAAGTTATGACAGGAAGATAGGAAAATGTTGAACTCATTGAAGCAATCCAAATACTCAAAATCAGATAGTAATATGACTAACCATTCAATCAAAGGGTTTTCATAATTAGAATTAAGTGAATAATTGGGGGGTTGTGTGTTTACCACAAGAGTAAGATAGAAAAGTAACGAAAACTCCTATGTTTAAAGACACAAGAACATGTCTCTAACCCAAACCTTTATTTGTGTCATTAATGTTTCAAATTCTCCTTAGGTTAATTTACTCTATTTTAGAGTTGATCTTCAATTAGGTTTCAATTTCAAGGCTCACGAAATGAGTTCAGAGGGAATTATTACTTAAATAAGTTAATGATGCAGTGATTCCTTTGAATTTGAGAGAATGGCAGGTCCTTGAAAAATCAATCTAATGATTACCAAATTGAAGGGCCAAATTTATTTCATGGGATAAAACAAAATATGTCTATAAATTCATACAAATTTAATCAACTATATGATACAATACATAAATACATGCTCCATGATCCAATAAGAAACCTAATCAACTAATTTTTAAGTATGTTAATATTCAAAAGCCTACTATACAAAATCAAATTAGTGGAAACAATTTTCTTCACTAGCAACACCATATCATTTAATGTTTTAAAATGTCTAATTAAAATTACCATAAAAAATTACTAAGAATATATTTCTTAAAGGAAGAATGTATCATAACTATAGATAATTTCACAATTCTAAATAAAAAGTGGAAAAATGTGGGATGTAAAGGACAATGAAATTTTTGATAAGAAAACAAAAAGAAATCAAGAGATAGAGGTTTAAGTGGATTTAGATAATGACGAAGATGATTCAAGGTCTTAACAACAATGAATGTACATTTTTATGATTTGTGGTGAAGACGGGCACAAATGATTTGAGTGTTTTTTTGGCAGAATGTACATGGAAATTTTAGCACAACAATCAAGTAGGGCACACGGAAGGGTAAGAGGTTTTAAAAAACTATATGTTTCTACAAGGAACCCTTTTTATCCACATGCAAATATGGATATCCAATGTATTTTATGTTTTCAATTATTTTCATCAAATATTGACAAAGATTAAAATAAAGAACCCCTTTTTTTTAGTTTTGAAACATATTTTAAAATATATTTCATGATTACATTTGTTGAAAAGAACTAGATGGTTTTAATCGACATTTGCCATTGTCGAAGAGGATTAACATTATAAACATTTCTAGCATATCATCAATGCATGCATGCTAACTTATTTCTTTTGCATTTATTATTTATGAATTTAATATTAATTAATCACGTGAGTCTTCCATGGAGAATTATAGGTATATGCAATTATACACTTTTTTTCGTGCAAGCACGAATCTACACCACTTTATATGTATTTTGATAACTTGTTCTTTTTTAAAAAATCTCATAACATTCTTGTGAGAATTGAAAGAAGAAACTTGTAAGGTTTTCAAAGGTAGGGATCATCATTTAGGATTTGAAGAACCATTAAATGATATATATAATGATGAATGTTATGAAAGTTTAATGTTCTTAAATATATGTTTAACAAAGAATATCTTCTCAATTCATGCACATTGGAAATGGGGATATTCTTTATCCTTTTTTATATTACCACATTTTCTCTCTTTTAAATCCTACTTTGGATATCAAACATTAATCAAGCTAAATTTTATAGATTTTGGAACACCCATTTCACAACCATTTTTCTAATCCACCTTGTAAATAAATTGCCATGAATTGTAATTCATGTAAATAATATATGAAAAAAATGTTCCAATGGTTTTCTTTGGTTAAATCACATCGTTAATTTTTGTGGTTTAACTTAAGCCATCACAATTCAAAGGTGATTCATAATTTACATGAATTCAAGTGCTTTCAAAAAATTCCAACAAACCATGGTTTCAAGTAGTTTTCAATAATTTACATGGTTTCAAGTGGTTTTCAATAATTTGCATGGTTTCAAGTGGTTTTCCTACTTGCTGTTACATCTCATTTTTTAACTATATGGTATTAATTTCAATTCTTATTTTATCTTGTTTTTATTATTTTATTCTCCATTTGTTTATGGTTTTAACCATATTTCTTAATACATACAATATGTACAACGTAATATGAGAAGTGAGATAATTTGAATTACATGTATTTGCATGAACTTCTTGTTCTCTCAATGTCTGGCGTCTTTTTTTCATCCTTTCTCTAGATTTCTCTCATATTTTCTCTATGGATGGAAATTTATTTCCTTTTCTATATCAAAATCTCGAATTTCATATGTTTGTTGTGAACCTTTGTGTAATTTCCATGCTTTTCTCTATGAAAGAATGTTTGTTGCTTTTTCTACACAATTGAATTTACAAAATAAACTAGTTCTTGATATCATAGGCTTGATCAATCCCTTCATCCATATGATCCAGCATTAGTTCCATTAATAAGAATTTGGTAAGGCCACTGGCGGGTTATATTTTTAATGGCTTGATCAGGCCTTTGAGCTTGATTGAGCCACTAGTTAACCACGTATGTTGCTCGATGGAAGTTTTCTTTAATGATCAATCAAGAAAATTGAATTTTGAATTTAAGTGCCTTATTGAGCATTTAAAGTGCTCGTTCGTGCATTTAAAACACTCGATGAAGCTCCTGAAATCCTAATTTTTTTCAATTTTGGCACCTCTTCTATAGATTTATCTGCATCCCCATTTTGTATAGTATCTAATTTAGGAAATAAATTGTGCTTAAGTGGTGGAGTTGATCACATTGGATTCGTAAAAGAATCCTCTATCTAATGGCATATCAATTTGACACCTACAAATTCATAAGATATTTTTCATCTAATTTGTTTTAAACATAAACACTTGAATTTTTTGGATAGTTTCAAAGGGGTTGAATAAAAAATAAATAAAATAAAATATACTCAATGAAAAAATTGCAAAAAATACCATTATCTTTGTTCATGGGTGCTCTTCAAAGGGGTACTCTTGGTTTTTAAATTTATTTAAAGAGTTGAAGAAAATATTACATGAACACATGTCTCCAAAATGCAATTGAAATATTACTTCACCAACTTCGAAAAATAATAAAAAATATAATTTCGCATACAAAAATAAATTTTAAATATGGAAAACTTAGTTCTCTGTGTGTTTATCATGCTAATATCTCTCTCTCTCTCTCTCTCTCTCTATATATATATATATATATATATATATATATATAATATATATATATATATATTATAATATAATATATATATAACACTTGAATTTCTTTTGGATATTTTTTAAAGGGGTTGAACTTTAAGGGAGAACTTCCAATAGAGCAAATCCCCAACTAAAAGTAACTTCGCATGAAGCCTTACATTACATAGAGAAATTTCTAATTTAAATTGGTAAGAGTTGCTATATATGTTAAATTTAAATTGCTTGAATATCTCATAACTTTAGTAATAAATTTATTTTTATAAAATATTAAAAATTTTTAACTATATTAGATTTAAATTATTTTGCGTCAATAAGTGCTGAAAATATAACCATGGGAGAGATGTTGTCACATAAAGTTACATTTAAAAATAGTAAAATAATAATTTAAATTAACAAATTAAAAATAGTAATAACAAAAGAAATTAATGCCGCTCATCATTACAATACTTCAATTTACACCTTAATCTTATATAACTTTATATAGAGATACAAAGTATCCGGAAGTAAAAAATAAATAAAAAAATAGCTTTTATTAGGAGGAAGAAATGTAATGAGTAAAAAAATATAATTTACTTTTTACTAAGCAAAAGAAATGTAATTTTTCACATGACAATAAATATTATTAATTATATTACATTATGTGTAATTAATTTTATGTTTCATTTACTGGACATTTAAAAACAAAAATATAAGTAATAACAAAAAGTGTTTTTACTCCACAACCTTAAGTAAAAATATTCAATGTCCATATTAAATAACATAATTTTATAGATACTTTATATAGATAAAAGTAAGGTAATTTAAATTGAACTTTTTACTTATTTTTTCACTTTATTGAGAAAGATTGAGAGAATTCTTATTCCATTAATAGTTGTTTTCTAATTCAATGTATGAGGGATATTTGTAAATTTTTCAATGTTTAATATGGATATGATATTTAATATTTTAGAAAATATTAATAACAAAAATAATTACATGTATGCATACAGGAAAAAAATTTGAGGGTGCATATTTTAATAATTTCATGTGGAAAACATGAATTATAATTAAAATATTTCAATGTCAACTATATATATATGTGTGTGTGTGTGTGTGTGTGTGTGTCCATCTTAACTCCGGATCTACCAAGCACCTAAAGGGATCAGATCTCCTTTTACTCTAAAATATGTTTCCATCTCAAGAGATTTGATCTCTCTCAGTGCTTGGTAGATCT
>APFE031216461.1:0-28480 GCA_000404065.3 Pinus taeda | reverse complement strand
AATAGTAGACTTTGATTGTTTTTTTCTAAGATAGCCACCCATCTTAGTGGGAATAACAGCATCCGAGTGGACACTATTCCTGTATAACAGTGCTTGAATTGAAAATTTCACCAGAGGTAATCTCCACAGTCACTGAGATTGCAAGAGGACAAGAAAAATGGTTTAAAAATTTTAAATTTGATATGAACCCCTGCAAAGAATTTTTGAAGCCGAAGTTCATTGACTCAGATTTAAACAAGTCTGTGCCTAGAAATTATGTCAAAGACTCATATGCTAATTTTCTTACCTATATACAGAGGTACTTTACCTGTGAAGGGAGATATAATAAGGTGTATTCATATCATTTCAAGCTCAGTTATGAAAAGGCAAATTGAATATTTGAGGATATAGCTAAGACAGCGTGAAAGATATTCTTAAAGAAAACCACACAACAAGAAAGGTTAGATTCAAAATTTTGATGATTTACCTTGTTACAGTTTCTTGAAGAATGATACATCTCTACTCAGTTTTGATAGCTTCAGGGCAGTTGAAATGAATATTTCAAGATAAAAGAGGCTCAAGTCAGTAAGATTTTGGTATTAAACTGTGTTTTGTGATTACACAACAGTTTGGTAGCGCGCTACAAAACTGCTGAAAAAAAACGCATAATGCACAGCAGTTTCGTAGCGCGCTACGAAACTGCTGTAGCCACATAATCAAACTTAGATGGACCAATTTTGAGTAATCAAGGGGTAATTTTTTGTAAGGGGAGTGTAAAAAAGGATCATTACAATATGCAAGTAGCAAGTAAAGGCAAAACAAGCGGAGGAAAAGAAATATGAATTATAAGTTTGTCATACAAATCACTGTTGGTTTTCTCCACGACATTTCAAATGGCTTTGAAGAAGTTTTGTCCCCATACGAATATATGGAAAGGGTCTACAACACATCAATAACATGGCACTACAATACACTCTTGTGTGATCAAGTGAGACATCATGGTTAATTGGTCTCAAACATCCTTGAAGAAACCAAACACAGGAAAATAGGGGCAGTTTCCTACATTAAGTAGCAATAAAGAAGATAAGAAATTAAGGGCCAGCAAGGAATTTTAAACATCCACCAAAGTTAAATTGAAGGGAACCACTTGTTAGAGAATGAGTTTTTAATGTAATAAATGCTATGCTCAGCATGATGTAGAATTAGACTCCTAATTGTCTTAGGTTTCTAAAACTCCCAGTTAGCAGTTGTTGTATTTAATAGTTAGTTAAAATTTGAGTAGGTGTCATAGCAAGCATAATTCGAGTTCCCCTCATGCTGGAGGAGGAATATCAAAGCTCTATATATAGCAGAAGAGCTGATGTAAAAAGGGTTGGAAATTTATTGAAAAAAGGCTCTGATATTTGGCTTTATGTAAAAACTTTGTTTTAGTAATACAAGACTTGGCTTTACTTCTCAGGAATCAGAAGGAGTTTATTGTTCAGAATTTTGTGTATTATCCTCTTCTCAGTATTTGCAGTGGTGTAGATGTGTGATTACTTAGAAATCACTGATTGTGCTCTAATTTCCTTCACATCTTTACAAATTGTGTGGTCCTATATGTTTCTGGTATGTTCTGAATGGTTGAATACTAAATGTACTAACTTTTATGTAAGGTTAATATAATTGTTATGCTGAAACTGATTTGACTCCATAAGCCCAATGGGTAGCTTCTAAGTATGTTTCCACTACTTTCTTTTTTCTATCTTTGTTTTACAAGAGTTAGCCATCTTAATCTTAATAAAAAATCATTGATCCTTTGAGAGAGCCTTCTCAGGTTGGGGAGGCTAAGCCTTAGCCTAAAGTAGGTTTGAAATAGTTACTTAAGATCTTCCTGGTCAGCAGCCTTCCGGGGTCTGATTTTGAGATAACAGCATGTATCAAAACACAATACCCAAAACTGCTTTGCCTCAACCTGAAAACAAGGAAGGATACATAGCCTGTATTTGATCATCCATCTCCTATGTAGCTTCATCAGGCCCAAAGTGCTTCCAATACACTTTAACTTGCTTGATTTCTCAATTTTGGAGCATGAGCACCTTTTTTTGCAATATACATTGAGGCTCCAACTGGAATTCTCCATCTAGTTCCACCTGCAATACAAACTAGTCAATCACATGATAAACATCTTTAACATGCTTCTTAAGAAATGACACATGGGAAAAATAATGGACTTTCACTATCAGAGGTGGTACAATTCGAAAGGGTACTAGTACAATCCTCTCAATAATACTGAAGGGTCCACAAAACTGTGGTGTTAGCTTGGCACATGATCCAATCTATAAGGATCTCTTCTTTGGTTTGATGTGCAAGTACACCTATTCCCCAGCTTGGAACTCCGATGTGCATAACTATTTTTCCTATCATGTATTGCCTTTAGATTCTTATTGATTACCTGCATTTCCTATTCCATGTCTACCAACATATCTAGTCCAATAAGTATGATGTTCACTTGATCACTCCAACTTCTGGGAGTATTACAACTCCCTCAATACAATGCCTCGAAAGGACTCATCCTTAATGACACCTGATAACCATTGTTGTAAGCGAAATCAACCAAGGGAAGATAATCCTACGACTTCTACCACTGATGCATCACATACATCCTCAACATGTTCTCCAATATCGTGTTGACCCTTTATGTTTTTCCATTTGTTTGCGGATGATAAGTTGTATTAAAGGCTAACTCTATGCCCAAACTTGCAAAAAATTCCTTCCAAAAAGTGAACTTTGCATCCCTGTCTAACACAATATTCTTTGGAACTCCATGCAACTTGAACACATCTATAATGAATATGTGTGCTACATTGCTAGCTCATAATGTAGACTTCACTAGTATGAAGTGCATGACCTTTTTCAACTTGTCCACAACAACCATGATGGAATCATGTTGTCTCATTGTCCTCAACAACCCTTTGATAAATTCCATGGAAATTGCCAACCATTTCCACTCTGAAATGACAATGAGCTGCAGCATTCCACTTGGATTCTTACACTTTTCCTTCACACACTGACAATCAGAACACCTAGCCACAAACTCTGCTACATCCCTCTTCATATTTAGCCAATAATAAAATTTCTTCACTGCAGTCAATGTCTTATGGTAACCTAGGTGACCTGAATATGGTTTCGCACGAAACTCCCTCAAGATCACCTTATTAAGCTCACAGTTATCTGGAACATATATCTTGTCTTTGAATCTAACCAATCCATCTTATGTAAGGTAATAGTCCACATCTTGTGCACCTGCACCTTTACATGTACCTTTACTAGTACCTATACTATCACCTATACTTGTACAATACCCTGCTGCAACCTGTGCATAATCTCCATATATCTGACATCCTACTGAACTGCCTGCAAGATCCTATCCTGTAAGTCTGTCCCATAGGAGCTCATAGATGCTAAGTGATTTACCTATACCCACCTACTAAGAGCATTTTCCACCATATTCTCTTTTCCTTTGATGTACCTAATCTCGAAATCAAACTCATTGATCATGGCCAACCATCTATCCTCCCTAGAATTTAGATTTGATTGGTCAAATGAATACCTAAACTCAATGTGATCACTCATTAGTATAAACCTCCTTACTAGAAGATAGTGCCTCCACATCTTCAAGGCATGTACAATCTCTGCTAACTCCAAATCATGCTTCGTGTAGTTCTGCTCATGCTCATTCAAATTTCACGACTCGTAGCACACCATCTATCCATCCTACATAAGGATCCTGCCAAGTCATCTCTTGAAAGGATCTATGCATACTACAAACTCATCCGAATCTACAATCTTTAATACTGGAGCATTTTTTATTAACTGCTTAAGCTACTCGAAATTGGCCTCGCACTCCTCCGTCCATTCAAACTTCTTACCTTTTTTCTGTAATGATGTGATAGGATAATAAAAATGTGAGAATTTCTTGATGAACCTCCTATAATAGCCTGCCAAACGCATGAAAGATATCACCTCATCTACATTCTTAGGAGCTACCCACTCCATGATGGCTCTTATCTTTTCTGGATCTACTGCAATTCCCTCCTTGGAAACAACATGTCCCAATTAGTGTACCTCAGTCTGAAAGAAACTACAGTTGTTGAGATTAGAATACAACTGATGCTCTCTCAATAACCTCAACACTACTTCTAAAAGCTTGGCATGCTCTTCCTCATTTTTATAAAACACCAATATGTCATCAATGAACATAATAATAGACTTATCCAAATACGGATGCAACACACTATTCATCAAGCACATAAATGTAGTTGGAGCATTAGTCAAACCAAATGGAACTACAACAAAATCATAATGCCCATACCTGGTCTGGAAATCTGTCTTGTAAATTTCCTCCTCTTTGATGCATACCTAGTGGTATCTTGACCTCAAGTCGATCTTAGAGAACATTGTTGCTACCTTCATCTAATGAAACAAATCATTAACCCTCGGTAATGGGTACTTGTTCTTGATGGTAACTTTGTTCAACTACTTGTAATCAATGCATAATCTAAGAGTACCATATTTCTTATTCACAAACAATATCAGTGCACCCTAAGGTGATACACTTGTCATAATGTATCCCTTGTCAAGCATCTCCTTCAGTTGTAACTTTAACTCTACCAAATCAAGTGTGCTCATCCTGTAAGGTGATTTTGATGTTGGAGCTGCCCCTAGCACTAACTCAATAGAAAATTCTACCTCCCTGTGAGGTGGAAACTCTAAAATGTCCTCAAGTTATACATCTTGAAACTATTGTAGAATTCGGTACCTGCTGAACACATCTACATCCCCGACTTCCTTACCCTTGTCACTAGAAATGTGCACTACAGATAACATACACCATTTCTTGCAACTACGCTTTTCCTTCATAGTTGTCAACATCCTTACTGATGTGGCTTTCTTCTTACCTTGTATGACTCTTCGTTCCCAATTTTCATCAAAACCCTCAATGTCTTTGTCATAAAAATCCACTTTGGTCCTTTGAAGATACAACTAAACCATGCCCAACAACATATTGTATGATCCCAACAGTAATACATTTAGATGTGTTGCAGTAGGCATACCATTTAAATCAAATGCAAAAGATCTTACCCAATGATGCACTCACTTCTCTGTACCTGAAACAAACTACACTAACCAATATTCTGCATGCAATTCCTTACTCAAACCACCCTTATCCACCAAGTCAGGACTAACATAGCTATAATTAGATCCAGGGTCAATCAAAATAGAAATTACTTGATCACAAAGCTTACCATGCATCTTAATGATAGATGCATGGTGCTCTACCTATCTATTATCCATGGTTGCATAAATACGAGGAATATTTTGCCCCACATATCCAACAATATCTACCTCTTGTGCACTGTATATCTTAGGCCTACCACCCTAATTCTATGGACAATCTCGCCTATCCTCACCACATGTTCAACACTCGAACCGTCTAGTACCATTACCTCTATGTTTCTATTGTGATCCGTGTACGTATATAGCTACTGTTATAGGACAAAATGACCTCCTCATCAACTCAGAGGTGAAAGAAAACATGACTGAAGCAAAGATCACGATTGAAGGCCTTGAATCCACACTAACACTGGCTTTACACTGCTAACATGATTTATAAATCTTGTTACCAAGCACAAAGGAGCGTTGGTCACCCTACTAACTCAAGTTGTTAGACTAGGGGGAGCGTTAGTGAACCTAAGAGAAGTTCAATGAGTCAAGCCAACGAATCTGCGCACAAATATCTAGATATTTATCCCTAAATTTGCTTAAGAAAAGCAAGGAAACTCCAAAAATCAAAATATTTGGAGAAATTCCAATCTGAGATTGAAGGAAAATGGGAAAAAGCTTGTAAACAGGGTAGGTTCATGGATTTTGCCCTAATGAACTCTAGGAGGAGCTTGGCAACCCTAATTCGATTGCTACATAAGCATTGAGAGGGCCATTGTGAAAGGGGTCAGAGCATTTGGAAGGATATCCCATTGAGCTATTGTGAACTGTCATAAACTTGAAGAAGTGAGCTGAAAGAGGGAGAGATAGAGAGAGGAAGAAGGAGTAGAGGAAGGCTGATACAACAGATGGTTGTAATCACTCTTCCACTATAAATATAGAACTGTAGTTGTGTTCCCTACTCCATAGTGCTGATAATGTTGTTAATTTATTTGTTCATTCTGATTCTTGTCCAGATGAGTAGTTAAGTTATACACTAATATATGTTTATTGTGCATTCTTACATTAGTTTTCAAGAGCATATGCTATGATTGGTTTTCCTTGTCCATTGTGCAGGAATTGTCTTGGAGCCAGTCTTGAAGGAGTTCTTCTTGCCGCATAGAGATCTCCAAACAAATCTAGAAGGAACTAAAGGTGATCCTCTTTCCATACCTTGTCAATTTATCTTTGATAGATGTACATGTGTGTAACTTGGTTTCTTTTGCAGATATTATTACAATCTGTCAAAGGTCCTGGGAAGGCCTTTGAGGGTAGTTTTCATTCCATATCCACCATGCATTTTACCCCATAGCATAATTGGCAACTTTGCTGGGAACTATACATCTAGTTCTCGGTCAACCTAGACTCCTCTCAGTTCTTCTCTTTCTTCTAAGAGCTTCCTACTTCTTCAAATCCTTTTATGATCCACCAACTATCTAGTTACATCCTACTAGTTTGCATTCTCCTCAGAAAATTGTCCTAAAGGTCCTTTGTTTGAGCTATTTCCCTCACTAGCATAGGTTGCGAGGCTAAACAGAGCTTTATAAAGCTTTGTGCCTGTGTAGAGGGAGCGTTAGTGGCCCAACTAACTCTCTGTTTACACTAAAACAGAGCGTTAGTCTCCCATTTCCATGTTTTCCAGAAGATTCCGTGGACCAAAAGGGGGGGAAAGTTGTCTCAGGGGCTAAAGTAAGATCTACAATAGTATTATGTTAACAAATTTTGTGTATTGAAAATTTACTTTTAAGAAAATGTTTTAGTTTTTCTCTCTTAAAATACATTTTTTTTGAAAGAAAGACTGATAAATTGTATTCATCCTTCTATCGAAATAGTTGTAAGCTGCTTCATTTTGGTTTTCAGTAGTTGTTAGGAAATATTGGGAAAAGAATCTTTTGGTTATGCAAGTGTTGAATGGCTTTAGATGCACAGACGAATCCAAGGATATGTCAAAAGATGAATATGTAGAATAAGACTTGTTTGCATAAAAATTGAAAAACAAAATCAGAGCATTGTTCTGCATGATTTATTGAGTCAAGAGTCTTACCATAGTCATATGTCAACACCCCTATCGAAGAAAAATAATCAAGTACACTTAAAATTTACATTAAAATCAATTAGTTATTCTTTTGAGCAAACCAACATTAGCTAGGCTAGGATCTTGGGATAAGCATGTGAGTGAACTGCCCAAGGTTGAAAACCAAAACTAGTGTCGTTAACAAGTGAAAAATCCTTCTGCACTCATATTACTAGGACCACTCCACTAACAACGAAGTGAAATACGAGACACCATTAGACTATAATTGAAGGTAGCCCACCTTCTCTTACAAATCCTTTTGGCATTCTGTGTATTGGGGGTCCCTTCGGGGATTTTGGAACTGAGTCATGGACTCAGGTATCCTGCCCACACAGCATGCTGTCTACGACTATGCCCCCCCTGGTAATGTCTATGATTTGAGGTATCCCTAGTGGCCAAAACTTCTAGGTACTTACACAAGGTGACTGGGATGGGCTGTCCTGGTACTTAAAACGGACGGATCTACTTTGCCTTCAGTTTTTGGGAGGGTGCTCGTCTTCACGAGAGTACTTGGCCCCTCAATCTAAGGTTCGGGCGAAGCTCTAAAGTAACCATAATCATACATTTGGCCATCCTTCTCTGTTATTCATTGAAATATTGGGTTTCATCTCCGGTGATCGGTACTTATCAGAAGAGGTACTTTCCCTCTGTTTGCTGATTGATATATTTAGTGTATTTTTTATTTTTAAGTACCTGAGTGCTATCATTTTTGAGACATTAAAGAATATCACATTAAAATTTATTTGATAAAACTTAACATTTGGTCATCGTGGCTACATCCAGCCCTCATCGTCACTCCAGACGATTGTTATGACTTCCTCCACTCATTGTGGAGGATCCACTGAGTTCCACTGATTCGGATTCCTCGTCTTCGAGGAATCAGTCTCCTAAATCACACACTGAATCTGTGTGGACGACCGACAATTCCAGTTTGCTGGAGGATTTCTTCACGGAAGGATTTCTTCCTCACTTTAACCCTTCACTTACAAATCCGTTAGATCCTATCATTGCTCTCATGGTACCTGTACTTCCTTCTTCAGTAGGTGGAACTTTCCCATCTATCCAGTCGACGCCTCAAGGGTTGTGGAATTTTAGAGACACTGTTGGTCCTCTACCACTTCCCCAGTCGACGGTCATCACAACACCAGTAATGTGGAATCCCGCTATCCCATTTGTCCTAGGTACGGAAACTCACATAAACCCTCTATCAGTGGAACCTAGCAAATGTTAGGTTCCACTCCTATGGTGCCACAATGCATACCTTCGACTAGTGCTCCATATAACACTCAATGCGGCACTATGGGCGCAGTTCTCGTTTACCAACAACAAGGTCAACCGCCAATGTATAGTTCTAACCCCCAGATTCAGATATCTGGGGGGTTCCCAATATGCACATGCTGGTGGGGAACGTCACAGTTCCCCCTCCGTTCTCAGACATGCATGGACAGTCGCTGATTGACATGAATGTTCCCTTTGTCAATCAAATCCATATGGCTAGTTCTATGTCAGTTGGGAATCCACAAGGGATTACCAACCAATCCATGGGGGCACCCTACTCATAGACTCAAATGCGTCAAGGGGGCACTAGTTATAATGGGGGCAATTTCATACCCCAGTATCAAAATCCTCATGGAAATCCACTCTACAACACCGTACCGTAGAGCAATTGCTACACCATGCAACCATGTACACTATGGGGAACCAAACGATGGGAGGAGCACAGAGCTCCTTAGATCATCCGTCATCACTATGGTCTGAGTTGGGTGCACCCAGCAATCTACCTTTTATGGCGATGCTCGATATTCCCGACTTATACAAGCTGACAAATGACCCCATCTACCACAACTTACAATAGTCGCTGATCCCTCACAAAATACAACAGACATTCCCAAGTTCGATGAAAACAAGGGGAGGATCTGGGCACCCATATCACCACCTACCATCTCTGGTGTGTTTCAAACTCTATGGTGGATGATAGTTTTTGGTTACGTATTTTTCCCCGCACCCTCATCGGCAATGCCACAAAATGGTATATTGAGTTACCACGTGTGTCAATAAATACCTTTGACGCTTTAGCAATGGAGTTCCTAAAGCACTTTCAGTTACCTATCTACTATGAGACTGGGACAGGGCTCCTTACTTCATTTTGTCAAGATACCGCCACCCACATCTCTGATCATATTCATGAGTGGAGACGTAGGTGGAGGTTGGTCAAAGCTCCCATCCCTGAGTTTCTCTTAACGGACTGGTTTTGTAAGTCCTTACTCCCACAAGTCGCTAGAGATGTCGCTCTAGGTGGTGTGGTCACAGAAGACCAATCCATACGTCGTGCCCATCACTTAGATTTGATCTATTCATAGTTTGGCACTGTTTACGACATCATCCCTAATGCTCCTGGTAACCCCAATGCTTCCGCCACTCAGCACCGTGGAGTGCATGCCGACGGGATTTTCGGCGCAACCTCTGGAGTCACTGTAAAACAACTCAGTGGTTCCATTGCCAAGCTAGCAATGGACCCCTCTACCAAAGCGACTGCTCTTCTTGCCACTACGATAAACTCTATGCAGTCTACACAAAAATCTGGTGGCAAGAACAAGAAGAATAAGAAAAAGACTGCTCCTTCTGAGGAGCAGTCAACAAAGCAGCCCAACACGAAACATAAGGCCGCTGCACCTACTGATGAGTAAAAGGATAAAGGCACCAGATACCCATGCAAACTCTATGTTGAATACCACGTAGCTTGGCATTGTCTGCGCCTTCAGGAATTCACAGATTACCATGCCAAAAGGGATACTGGTAAGGCACCTGTTGTCCTTCGAAATCATTTTCCTAATCAACAACAACAAAATCTTGTTGCCAACCAACTGCAACCCACGCCAGGGGGCAGCAACGGTTTGCAACATCCTTCAGCTGTTGAAGGATCTTCTACCGTTTACACATTTGAAATGGTAGATCTCGCCAAAAGAGTCAAATCTTATGGAGCTCCTGTCGCTCTGGCAGTAGAACCATCCTTAGGTCAAAACCCATCGCCGCCCAACGATCTGCATATCAAAAGGCCGGTTGAGGACTTTGTAATTCGACCCCCCAAGGAGGCACTTCGATGCACAACACACAATACATCTGCACGTGTTGCCCAACACTACAATATCATAGAGGATTTGGGGCAAGCATCGTCGGCTATGTCAACGCTCGAAGTATTACAAACATGCCCCAGCCAATGGAAAGCTTTTCTTTCAACCATCAGAGGTATTGACCCTACAGATTCCATGCTATCCATTTTCAACATGGACAAGTGTAAACCTCCCCTTTCCCACCAACTTGCATTTCAGATGCATATCACTACGAAAGGTAAAGGTATACACAGAACTATCATCGACAAAGGTGCTTCAACTTGCGTCATGTTTGCTTCATGTTGGCTTGCCCTGGGTTCCCCAACCCTATCCCTACTGTTGAACTCCCTTAAAGCTTTCGACGGCAACACCTTTATCCCAAAAGGATACCTAGCCAGTTTTCCTATCACATTGTATGGGAAAACAGTAACAATGGCAGTAACAATGGACAATAAACTCGACTATAATCTGTTGCTGGGTTGCAGTTGGACATATGCCATGACGGCCATCATATCTATTGTCTTTCACATCATCCAATTTCAATTGGATGGAAAGGTCATTACAGTGGATCAGTTATCTTTCTGCACCTCTCCCCATTACCAAGTGGCTCTGTACCCCTATTAGGAGGTGGAACTGACTGCTATATCAGTTTAGGTACCAGACTATTGAAGGCTTTCTCCCTTATGGGTTGTTTTCCTCTACAGCTACCCCAGGTTCCACAATCGGTCAACATGCTTTCATCTATTTCTCATGAAATGACCAATCCATGGATCCTGCTAGCTCCTTCGAATCTTGACACATTCGGAGACCAGATGCCGCTGTCACCAGTTGAGTTGGCCTACCAAGCCATTCAATCTACATCTGAACCTCTGGTCATGTCGGCTATTGCTGACGGTACCACCGCTCCTTCCATAACCGTGCCTTATTTCGACCTCATCGATTAAGTCCTACTGACAGACGAAGCTATTTGAGAAGTCATGAGTTTAAAATATCGACCTTGGGAGGATTGGCATCATCGTGTTTCGATATCTAATTCAAACAAGATGTCTCTTAAAATCTTGTCTCCTAACATACCAGAAATCATTTCCTTTCCCTATACCACCATCCAAACTTTGGATGCGGAAGGAAACATGGGCAATATTTCAAAGACATTGCTTATCGATATTTCTTTTAAGGTAGGCATCGTGGAAAACATCCAGGTTGGAGCCGATTGCAATCCTGAGGAAATTGCAAGCTTCACCTGCCTATTTAAGGAATTTCATGATGTATTTGCCTGGTCTTATGAGGAAACGCCTGACATAGATCCTTCTATTGTCAAGCATGAGATCAAGCTTTACGACAATGTAAAACCTGTCTGTCAAAGACTTCAACCGGTGCATCCCTGCAAAATGGCAGTAATAAAAACCAAAGTGGAAATTTTTTTACATGATGGTTTTGTTTATCTTGTTCCTTTAACAAAATGGGTTTCCAATCTTGTTCCTGTAGATAAAAAATAGGGAACCATCCGAGTATGTGTTGATTACTGAGACTTGAATGCCGCGTGTTCGAAGGATAATTATCTAACACCGTTCATTGACCAAATCCTCAACGACTGTGCAGGTTGTGAATCATTTTCATTTATGGATGGATTCTCAAGTTATAACCAGATTGCTATAAAACCCAACAACCAGCATAAAATTGTCTTCGTGTGCCCTTGGGGTGTCTTTTCCTATAGAAAAATCCCATTCGGTTTAAAGAATGCGGGAGCAACTTTTCAAAGAGCCATGGATTACGCATTTCACGATATCAGGCATATCGTTCAAGCTTACTTGGATGACCTCCAAGCCCATTCCAAGTTACAAACGCAACACCTCAATCATTTAAGAGAAAAATTTCTAAGGTGCCGATTTTACAACATCTGCCTGAATCTGCATAAATGTGTTTTCTTCGTCGAATCTGGACGTTTACTTGGATTCATTGTCTCCAAGTACAGGATTAGGATTGATCCTGATAAGATAAAAGAAATTGTTCAATTGCTAGAACCACAATCCGTCCTTCAGCTCCAACGATTGCAAGGGAAAGCAAACTTTTTACGATGATTCATCGTAAATTATGCCGAATTGACAAAAGGCTTCATGCGCCTACTTAAGAAACAAGTGCCATATATATGGGATGAGCAAGCTCAATGATCATTTGGTGCCTTGAAAAAGGCACTTATATCTGCTCCAGTCCTTAGCTCTCCTGACTATAGTGATGACTTTCGTCTTTACCTGGCAGCCTCGCTATCCTCCCTTGGAATGGTCTTGGTTCAAACACACGATGACCAGAGTGAACATGTGATTTATTATTTGTCCAAAGGCCTAGCTGGACCCAAGCTCAGATATTCACATGTGGAGAAGCTGTCATTGGCAATCGTCTTTGCTTTCAACCATTTCTGACACTATATCATGTTGCGACAGACTACTACCATTGCCTTGGAGAATCCCATGAGACATATTTAATCTCGTCAAGTAATTGGAGGAAAATATTCAACTGGATTGTCATCCTCCAACAATTTGATTTGGTTTTTTTCACAGCTTCCAAGGCAAATAACTCATTAGTCTTCGCTGAACTTTTGTCGGACCTTCCCATCGTTGATCCGAACAAGATAGCCACGATCCTTTACTGGATGAAGCTATCTATCTTATTGACACCACCGATCCTTGGTATGGATACATTCTTTTCTACCTCTAAGCACAACGGTTCTACCTCGAACTCACGACGGGTTATCGTCGTCGCATCCGTCACTAAGCACGACACTATCTAGTGTTTAACGATACGTTATACCGGTGTGGTGTGCATATAGTTCTTCGACATTGCCTCACTCATGAAGAGGTGGAGCACGTTTTAAATGACTGCCATGGTGGGGCATGTGGCGGTCATATTTTTGGCATATCTACTACACAGAAAATCTTGCACGTAGGCTGTTACTGGCCGACCTTGTTCAAAGATTATGTCAAGGCCATCCGACAATGCCATCCTTGTCTAATATTCACAAAGAAAATGCGCACCCCTCTGGCCCCTCTACACCTGGTAGTCTCCGTTGGCCCTTTTTCCAAATGGGGGATAGACTTTGTCACCTGTAATCCTGTTTCCTCTACTGGACACAACTATATCATAGTAGTTGTGGACTATTTCATTAAATGGGCTGAAGCCCTTCCTACCTACAACATCGATGGAGAAACTACCATGCTATTCCTGTTCAATCAGGTTATTTGTCATTTTGGTGTACCCAACACAATCGTTACAGACCATGGATCTCACTTCTAGAGCCATATGATGTTTGATTTAATGTCGCTGCTTGGTTTTCATCAGGATCAATCATCCTCCTACTACCCCCAAGCTAATGGTCAAGTAGAGGCCGTAAATGGCGTCTTGAAAAACATGATCCACATTTTGGTAGGAAACCATAAAACCAATTGGCACTGAACATTATATTTAGCGTTATGGGCATACCGAACTTCAGTAAAGATTGCCACAAGCTTTACATCCTTTCAATTGGTGTATGGCCTAGAAGCAATTCTACCCATTGAGTGTCAGATCCCTTCCCTGAAACTAGTCGTTGAACTCCTACCCAACACTATTGCCAAAGAAGAATGCTTACTATACCATGCTCAGTTGGATGAAACCCGTCGAGATGTCGAACTGGCACTCGAAGCTCACAAGCACCGGGTCAAATCCCATTAAAACAAAAATGTTAAGCTTCGTTCTTACCAAGAGGGTGACCTCATGTTAGTCTATGATCATAAACATGATCTCTTGGGGGTAGTCACACTACAACCATTATGGCTAGGTCCCTATATCGTCAAGAAAGTCCTCTCAAAAGGGGCATACAAATTACAAGACTGGGAAGGAGTCCCACTCAAGGAGCCCAAGAATGGGCTCTACTTAAAGAAGTATTATGCCTAGTATTGCACTAGGCATATGTTTTGTAATTTTATGCAATTCTCACTAAAGCACATTTAGGGATATTTTATTTCTCTTTAAAAAATATAAACATCCCCGAATTTTCATCATTGCGCTTGTTAAATATATGCAACGATAGATAGAGCACTTTTGAGATATTTTATTGCTCTTTAAAAAATATAAACATCTCTGAGTTTTTTTTTTTTCGTGGGGCCCATTAAACATATACAACGATCAATAGAGCACTTTTAGGTTTATTTTATTTCTCTTTAAAAAATATAAACATCTCTGAGTTTTCATAGTTAAGCTCGTTAAATCTTTGCGACGATGTTCAGAGCAGTGTTTGTGATATTTTATTGCTCTCTAAAAAATATATATATAAAACATCTTCGAGTTTTTATCATTACACTCGTTAAATACATATAACGATGCTCTGAGCAACTCCTTTTTGATCTTTTTCCAACTCATAAACTGAAAAAGACCAAAGGAGCATTCTTTTTAGGCACTTTTTTCTCGCTCTTTAAACTGAAAAAATCCCGAGCTATGTCTTGCTGCTCATTAAACTTGCTAAAGATAACCCAAGCTATGTCTTGTTGCTCATTAAACTTGCTAAAGATGACATGAGCATTCTTTTAGGTACTTTTCTCGCTCGTTAAACTGAAAAACCCTGAGCTTTTGTTACTGGGCTCATCAAAAATTCACGACAAAACACGAGTTTAGTCCGTCGCCTCATACTCGTAACAAAATGAGGTCGACATCTATTGGAAAAAGGTTTCTCTTTATTCGGTTTCAATAGATTAAAAGATGGAAAAGTAACCGATCCGGGTATACTATTAACCTTTTTTCGTACTCGGTTAACAACTATGACAAAGGGACCACCATGGAGTCTCTCTTTACGATCTTTTTAGACTCTCTAAACATGAAAAGACCATCGATTTGTCTAGTCTGGACTCTTTAAATACATGAACAAGATATAGAGTCGTTCTTTCTACGATACTTTTTCAGACTCTTAAAACATGAAAATATCAACTAGTTTGCCTGTCTGGACTCATTAAACTAGTCAGATAGGGAAAAGAGTCATTCTTTTTGTGATCCTTTTTAGACTCTTTAAGCATGAAAAGATCGATGAGTTTACCCGTCTAGACTCATTAAAAAATTAGACAAGGAAAGTGGACAGTACAACTATTTTACATATTTGAAAGCGTGGTTTGGTAGCAATCGTTCCCTTGAACATAGCACTCCCTCAGATAAACCTTCATTTTGATAGCCTCTCAATATGAACCCTACCAACCTATGAGTTTTAGCTTACATACCCTGATGTAATTTCATCTCCGTATATTAACACTCTATAGTGTTCATGAGTCTAGTGCTGTCTGGTTAAAACCATTTTCGTGCCTTTTATTGTTCAACGGTCCCCATTTGTTTCCTCTATCAACCAATCATACATATCCTTTCATCATGCTCTCCGTTCTTTAGACCCAAATGCTCAAAATATTCCTCAAAAAACAAAATCATTCTTGTTCGGTTTCGTGTCGACTAATGTAGGACACATCATTGCCTACCTTTCGACGGGTTTCTTCCTATTGACTTCAACACTCTATCTACGAAGATAACCTAGAAACACATTCAATTCCTTGGTACTTGCAAACATTAGTGGTAGGTTACCTTGTGCTTGATCACGGGTTTTCATTATTGATTCCTAGTTAAGCGATTCTACGAGTGTTCAATGACAAAGAAAATTTTCACACTCGCTAGTTTGCACTGTGCATCTTGGAGACCATCACCATTATCAGTGGCCTTCCTCGCATCTGTTAATGGTCTCCATTATTGACTGGTAATCAGATGATTTCATGCATGTTCAACGTAAACACATCTTATCACATGTACCGATCTATGCTATTCATTGAAGCAGAAATCAAGACCTTGGGTAGAGGCTTGCATCATTCAGCCTTGTTTCCTCTCCCAAGCTGTGGATATTGTTCTTTGGAGACAACTATTTCAGGATGATATATTATGACATTGGATCTGCTCTGTGCTTATCAGTGGCCAGCATTGTTATATCTCAGAAGAGAAAATTACTTTGACATAGATATTGAGCATGGGAATGCCTGAATTAGGACATGATTTTAGCAGTTTATATATATGTATGTGTTGTATCAGGTTTTCCTTTCCGCTCGAAACTTCTCTCTCTCTACAAAAATTTGAAAAAAAATTATAGTTTTTTCTAAAGTATTTCGGCCATCATCCCTGCCTTTGATCTCATACTTTAGGGGGCATCTGTTATAGGACAAAATGACCTCCTCATCAACTCAGAGGTGAAAGACAACATGATTGAAGCAAAGACCACAATTCCAGGCCTTGAATCCACACTAACGCTGGCTTTACATTGCTAACCTGCTTTATAAATCTTGTTACCAAGCACAGAGGAGCGTTAGTCACCCTGCTAACTCAATTTGTTAGACCAGGGGGAGCGTTAGTGAACCTAAGAGAAGTTCAATGAGTCAAGCCAATGAATTTGCTCACAAATATCTAGATATTTATCCCTAAATTTGCTCAATAAAAGCAAGGAAACTCCAAAAATCAAGATATTTGGAGAAATTCCAATCTGAGAATGAAGGCAAATGGGAAAAATCTTGTAAATAGGGTAGGTTCATGGCTTTTTCCCTAATGAACTCTAGGAGGAGCTTGGCAACCCTAATTTGATTGCCACATAAGCATTGAGAGGGCCATTGTGAAAGGGGTCAGAGCATTTGGAAGGATAGCCCATTGAACTGTTGTGAACTGTCATAAACTTGAAGAAGTGAGCTAAAAGAGGGAGAGAGAGAGAGGAAGAAGGGGTAGAGGAAGGCTGATACAATGGATGGTTGTAATTACTCTTCCACTATAAATATAGAACTGCAGTTGTGTTCCCTACTCCATAGTGTCGGTAATGTTGTTCATTTATTTGTTCATTCTGATGCTTGTCGAGATGAGTAGTTAAGTTATACACTAATATATGTTTATTGTGCATTCTTACATTATTTTTCAAGAGCGTATGTTGTGATTGGTTTGCCTTTTCCTTTGTGCGGGAATTGTCTTGGAACCGATCTTGAAGGATTTCTTCTTACCGCATAGAGATCTCCAAACAAATCTAGAAGGAACTAAAGGTGATTCTCTTTCCATCCCTTGTCAATTTATGTTTGATAGATGAACATGCGTGTAACTTGGTAGCTTTTGTTGATAATGTTACAGTCTGTCGAAGGTCCCAGGAAGGCCTTTGAGGGTAGTTTTCATTCCATATCCACCGTGCATTTTACCCCATAGCAGCTACATTAAAATTCTTTTGAGCTGCCACATTTTCTTTCTCCCCTGCATTTTGAGGCATTCCTCTCTTAGGATGCCATTTACCTTTACCTTTGTCTTTCCCTTTCCATCCTTGCTGAGATTCATTCTTACACTTTGACTGTTCATAACAATGCTTGAATTTCCCAATGACTTTCTCAAGTGATTGAGGGTCATCATACTCAATCAGATCTCTAAATACTAATGGAAAACCACTGACAAATAGTTTAACTTTAGCCTTCTCATCTATAAGATACAGTACATACCTTAGTAGATCCAGAGACTTGGTTGTGTACTCTTCCACTATCATTGGCCCCATCTTTAGCTCATAGAATTATTTGGCCTTACTGTCCTAGTACATTTCTTACAAGTATTTCTTCTTGAAAAGACTCTTGAACTCATGCCAACTCAAGTCATTCATCCTAATGTCTCTGACCTGCTTCATGTCTCCCCACCAAATATTGGATTTACCTTTCAAGCTGAGGATAGTGATTCTGGCCTGAATGTTTTATGTGTACTCGTGCAACTCAAAGAATTTGTTCAATCCAAGTATCCAAGCCTCTTCATCTTCAGGCTTCTTCACATCTCCAACAAAAGTAGGTGGCTTTTCTTTATTAAATTCATTTGGAAAGCATACCATATCACTCCTCTTGTAAGGATGATAATGATGACGATCATGATTCTTGTAAGAACCAAAACCAGAATAGTACCTGTACTCATCACCCATATTATCTAAAGTGTCCAACAACCTGACATACCTCACTGTGTTAGCTCTATTTGACCTGTGTCTACTAGGAGATCTATTGCCATATGCCCCATTATTTTTGTCCTGATGTCCATGGTTGATCCAAAGTGGCCCTTGTCGCTGCAATTCTGACAAGCTTTGAAGGAGTATTGCATTAACCTCTGCTTGTTTCTCTTGTGCCTATATGATCCTGTCATTGTCTGCCTTACAAATCCTTATCTCTTCCTTCAATATTATCAATGTGTTTTCCAAATCAGAATATTTCTCACAACACTGCTCATCTAATTCATAGCGAGAGTCTTTGTATTCTACCATATTGCTATTCATTTTCACCTTTCTCTTGCAAGGCATAATATGTTAGATAAACCAAACCATAATAAACCAACGTACCTTACTATAATTTGGGGAGTTTACCTCATGTGGACGATCAACCAAATCAGTGTGATACATGTATAACATAATCATAACAACATATAGACATATACAAATAAGTAGATAAACACATAAACATCATTCTAACTAGAATCCAATCATCAATGCATGACCATATCGACTACACATACCATGATTTCATGGAGGACAACAACCATTAAGCCACTATACACATGGCCACATGCTAACATCAACATGCAAAAGTAATGTGTAATCAACCACACACATGCACAAACACATGTAATCAAGCATAAGAGAACAATACTTGAAGCCAAGCTTACAAGAAGGATACATGCAACTAGGTATACAAGAAGGATACATGTAACCAAGCATACAAGAAAGATACATTCAACCAAGCATATAAGAATGTAACCAAAAATATGAGAATATAAACTAGCATACAAAATTACACTTGTAAGCAACATCCACATGTAGCCAGCCATACACTCACGATGATGCACGCCACAATAACAACATTAACTTCCACATGGTGACATCACTACGACCATGATCAACACCATGCAATGCAACAAGAACATGGAATGCAAGCGTAAGAGACACATATGGAACCTACATGCATTCATGACCAACACACATCCCATCCAGTCCGAGGGGTGAACCATGCTCTGATACCACTCTGTAAAACCCTCCTCCCTCATCTACCCAAGAAACCAGCCAACCATGATAAACATGCGGCGAGAGGCCAGTATGATATGATTCAACCTCCTAATCCATGTTAAGGAAGTGGAACCAATAGAAACACACCATACAAACATTAAACATTAGCATTAGGACCTTTAGAAAACAACCCAACTTCACTACCAACTAGCCAATGGGTCCCACTAAGATTTTTAATCACTTGATCCTTGGACGCTCTCATGTAATAGGCCTACCAAAATCTAGGAGGCTCTAGAATCTCTCATGCTCTAGGGATGCTAGCATCCAGAGACTATTTTGTCTAGTTCTATGCTAACATCCCCAAGATTTGAGCCACTTTTTCAGGCCCAAAGCCCAGGTCACTGCTCAAGATGGAATGGCATCTCCACAATAGTGAAATGATAGGGAAACAATGATGCAAAAGCAATTATTTGAACAAGCCCTTAACCATACCCCTACTAGCCATGATAGGAATTTCATCAAACATATCAACAACATGTAATCTACAAGCGTAAACAACATATTTAAGCATAGGAATATCATACTTATCTAAGAATCGCTAAAAACCATTGTTCCCTCATGTCATTTGTTTCATTATCTTCTATTAGGTCATAGATACATTGTCCATTCATTTAGAAGTAAAAACATGATGAGATCCATACATAGATTCTCTCATAAAACATATACATAACTAACATACTAACAACAAAAATACAATAAATACATCAGCCATAGAATCCATATATAAACTAGTACATTTACACATGAAATCCAAGGGAATGAATTTCTCATTAATAAGTGCAGAAACCAACCTGGGATGGGACTACCACATTCCACCTGATCATAGATTCACTGGGCCAAATATATCTTCATTAAATCACTCCCATGCCATATTCGAAGCATGAATGTGGGATTCATAACCAACCAAGAAGAACCAAACAAGCATGGAAGCTACCAGAGTTCTCCACCTACATTCTGATGAATTTGAGTGCCTCATAGTCTCGCAGAATTTACCATGATCCATAGTCCAATCCAGGGATCATTAGGCCCTACACCGAGACCCACTCTCCAAGCTTTACCATATATCCCATCCTGGGACTACTAGGCCCAACGGAGAGCAATCCACCTCTTGGCTTTACTGTATATCCTGCCATTCACCGCAAGGCTTCCTAGGCCCACTGGGGCACACAATCTTGACTTGACCCACAGTCTAGCTTAGAGGTTACTAGGCTAATGTATTTACCGTGATCCACAATCTGCCTCAGGGACCACTAGGCCATATGTTTTTCATTTCAGAGATCCACCCCACTCAGCCTCAAATCCATCCAAATATCCAACTCAACCGAAGTATGAGAACCCATCTCATTAAGGATATAAGTGATCCATTGATTCAAAAGGTATTATAGACTATGTGTGGATTTTCTTATGTTACTTAGTGCAATGGATTGAAAAGATTATGAATAACATAAACACATAAACAAATTGAAAACATATTCAAACACATCAACACAAACAAATTTAATAAAGGAGTTCACCAGACTTCCTGGCTATGTCTCCTAGTCCTTTAGCTTCCAGTGCTAACCACTTTATTTTGTCTTCAAAATGTTGTTACAGGTATGAGCTTGAAAACAGTCTCAAATAAGAAAATGGACATCACCACTACGTCCAGCTCGAAATTTTGAGTCAAATGTGTATAAACTTGCCCATATTTGGCCACTGTGACCTCCAGACCCCCTGGAATGAGCAAAACCACCTCTACCTTTTACAAAACCACCCTTTCGTTGACAAAAACCGCCTCTGTGGATGAAAAACCACCTTGGAATTTGTGTGCGCTCTTCTAGGTGGATTGTACCTGCAACAAGTGAAAAGGTTTATGTGAGGGTTTGTTAACAAGTCCATCTAGCTTGGCATATTGGAAAGAGCTTTAGCATGAGGCCATTTATATAGTGGGAGGTTGGTGGGTTGAAACCCCCGCCCGACACTTCCAACGTTTTACATGGTTTGGATATGATTTGATATATCGCAAGTTTAGTATTTGATATATCATATATATGTTACGATATTATATATATCATATATGGCCCATATGTAACCACGTATGTTTGACATTGCTCTAATTCCAGTAAGGTGACTAGCGGTCGTGTGGTTTACCTCGACCGTCCGGCCCTTTTTCCGGTAGCCATATCCTATCCCAATAAATACAATATCTGCACCACTATAAAAAAGCGACAACATATCTCAACTGGTGAGCACAATCCAGTGAAACCTTAGCCTTTTGGGGAGGTCAGGGGTTCGATCCTCCCTGACACCCAAATTTTGGGATTTAATGCCAACATTGGGAAAAACCGGGCTGCCATGTGTCAGCACCAGATTGGCCCGTATCAACCAATCAAATCACGACACATCACAAACCTTGATGACATCACCCTGGACATATGGTGCATTCCTGGGAAGACACGTGTCCTTCTGACATCACCCTATTTTGACTGTTGACCTTTGACTTTGACTATTTGACTTTGACTTTGACTTTTCCTCATTTTTCCCTAGTTTGCCTTGAAACTTTGACTCGCTTTAACTTCTTCATCCAGACTCGGATTTATGTGTCATTCACACCATTGGAATTGGATCTATGAGCACTTAGATTTGATTCAACTTTAAAATAAATTTGAAGACTTTGATCTGGAGGCAAAATTGAATCCATTTTGGACCACCAAAAGTTGGTTTTAGCTGTCAAGTAAGTGAGGATAAAGTTCCCTCACCTTTCTAATCTCTATCCATTGTGCTTTACTTGGATTTTTACCTTTGAGTCCAACTCAAATATACTCAACATTTCCCCATCGCGAAGTTCTTATCCTCCTGTCAAGAATTGTGTCCTCCTGTAGCTCTTTGAGATACTTGGGCAAAAGATATTCAATGGAAGGTGGTTTTCCTTGCTCTTTGAAATATTCAATCAATGAAGGCTCATACAATCATAAGTTTTCAACATTTATGACAGAATAGATATGCATATAAGCTGGTAGATCTAGGCAGAAAGAATTTTCACCAATTTTGTCAAGTATTTTGAAAGGACCATATCTAATTGGTTTCAACTTTTTACCTTCCCCTTGCAGTCTTTCTTTGCTGATGTATAACCAAACTTGATCACAAACTTGAAAACTATGCTCAACTAGATGCTTGTAATGCCACACTTTATACTTTGCTTGGCTTTTTTCCAGCTGTTCCTGTACTTCCTAGTGAATTTCCTGGATTTGTTCAATGAACTTGGTCTCTTTGTCCACATCATTGTGTCCATCAACTACTATGTCTTTACCAAAGACAAAATCGAAGGGAGACTTTGGTATAAAACCCAAAAAAGTCTCAAAAGGAGATCCCTGAGTAGAATAATGTTTTGCATGGTTGTAAGCATGTTGCACATAAAACAAATGCTCATCCCAAAGTTTTAGATGCTTGCTTCAATATCCTCAAAGAAATTGTATCACTGTCTTGTTGACCACTTCTGTTTAACCATCTGTTTACGGATGAATTGCCATGATCATCTTTAATTTTGTGTCCATTAACTCCCATAAACTTGACCAAAATTTCCCAACAAATCGAGAATCTCGTTCGGATACAATAGAAGTGGTTAACCCAAAATGAACCCATACATTTTGAAAGAACAACTTTGCAGTTTGTTAAACTGTGACTTGTTTATTACATGGTGTCAGAATACACATTTTACTGAACATATCCATAACTACATACAAATAATCATGACTCTTTCTAGACTTTGGCATGGGGGAGGAAGTTGAGCAACTCAAAGAAGGAAAGATGAGACCAAGCTGCACATCGCATGGTTGGCCGAAAGGAGAAGGCATGATGTAGTAACAGTAGAATTACAGGTAGTGCGAGATGCGGCCCAGACAACAGCCGAACACAAGAAGGCTGTAGCAGTAGCAGCAGTGCAAGAGGCAATTGTAATGGCAGGCACCACCCAGACAACACAGGGATAGGAAGTAGAGGAAGCAGAACACGCATAGGAAGGCGCAGACCCACCAATGTGTCAACACAGCTAAAGCACCAGCACCCAACAGAGCGGGTAGGGCCGCGAAAGAAGAGCAAGGCTTCGAAATTATCCATCGACCCAATCACCTTGATCGAAGGAGATATACATGACATCGGTGAGATAGTGCGTTATGTCACCTCTAAGGCTCTCCAAGATTTCATGCAGGAGAACCAGATTGTGTTGGGGGCCCTCAAAGCATAGCTGTAGGAGTTATAGGTGTGCCCCCCTCATGTTGGTAACCTCTCAAACAACCTCGCAGTAGAGAAGATGTTGCGCGCATAAATGATGAACACCATCGTAATACCGGAAGGGGCACTAGTACCAGCAAAAGCAACTGATAACCCTTCGATTAGTTCGCTGAAAGGTATCAGTCTCAATCTAGCTGCACTTTTGCATGAGACCTTATATGGGTTGCAGGATGGGATAACGGTGGAGCTGTGGGCTAGGGAGACCTACGCGCTCCAAGTTCTCAATCAACAAAAGATAAACATGGAGAAGATCAGTTTGTAGCACGTGGAATTGGTGTCACAAAATTAGCAGTTGGTATAGGTGATAGACAATGCTTACAAAAGCATCCTTGAGCTAGCCAACCCAATGGACATGCCAGCGGAGGCGCGGATCCACAGGTTGGCAGCAGGGTTTTGCGAAGCGAAGGATGAAACGGCAAAGGTTCAGTTGGAGCTGAACCTTTAGATTACTGAGCTGCGGTTGAAGGTGCAACCATCCACTCCCCTGGAATTCAGAGAGTAGCGTGTTAGCGCTATCATAGTGGGATTGGAAGAAATTGGACATGTAGTGCAAGACTTCACTCGCATGTTGGAAGAATCACTTGGAGTCCTCACAACTCTGCAGGATGACCCCAATATCCAGCACTTGGAAATAGAGGTGCAAGAACTCCAGCAACAATATGATAGTGACTGGGGTACTGTGCAGACATTGGTCCTCACTCAGAGGCTTGTGAGGACGTAGTAGGCCAAGGCATTGAAAGAATAGATGGACGCAGCATGATAGAAGGAAGTGGCCCTAAAAGTGCGCGTCCAGCCTTGGATTGATGAGACCTTCACCATCATGGTAGATATCAAAGGCAAGCTCGCACATATGAAGGGGATGTACACATTGAGGTAGGGATGCACTCCTAACAAAGAGGCTTCGGAAGAACGAATGTAGCAGGTTCAACAAACAGAAACTCAGTGCGCTACGGACCTTCAAGCAGCTCAAGGACAGTTGGTGGAACTCCACACAAAGATCACCGCACTGATAGAGTGTCTCGAGGGCAAGTCACGATGTTTGTGTTGGGGGCCTGTTAGGCATGGAATCCCCCCAAGGCATGCTTTGGGGCTTAAAGCCCAAGTTGTAACAAAATTTTGTTGTAAAGCTCTGTGAATTGTGGGCGCGAGGCACAAAAGTAGGATAGAGTTATAGGGTTGTCCACCATATGATTGTGATGTAATGTTTGCCTACCCATGGACCGCGGTCCATGGAAGTGTATAAATAGAGCAAGGCTCTAGGTTGTAAAAGAAATCAATGGATTGAATTATCTAATGATGGAGAGATGAATTGGTAAGGATAAGGTCGAGTCTAAGTGTGTAAGTGTGTTCTGAGTCGTAGAGTAGGAGAAGGCTCTGCAGCTAAGTGTGTAGAGGCCTAGTAGTCTGCAGCTGAGTGCGTGTACCCCTGCAGCTGAGTGCGCAGGGCATAGTCGAGTCTGTAACCAAGAAAGGAAATAATAAAGGGAATTTTGATTCTAATTTTGTATATGTTCTTGGGTTAATTCTTGAATTTTATTATTTTCAATCATATGTTTTATTTACTGGTGCATCTGTATAAATGGTTTATGCTTTTCATAAATTAAGGTACTTAATGAACTAACATAAATACATACAAGTGAGATCTGGGGTAATAACACAAAGCGTAGTGTTCGGCCCTGAGTAAGGGCTACACGAAGGCCAGATAGCACACAACGAGGTACTAGGAAGTGCACGAGGCAATCTGTGCATAGAGTCAAACCGCAGACCAATTGACCTCATCAGAAATCTCTAGGGTGCACAAACCTGGTTCTAGCACCCTCCCATACTACTTCAGGTGAGACCTTAGTCCACGCTCTGTGGACTGTTGCTGAAAGGGCCAATAGTAACGGGATTTGTTTGGCTAACTAACTCTGAACCTGGTTCAAGCCCCAACAAACCAACAAAGGCTTTCTACTGTTTGCATCCCCATTGAAACACCTGTTTCACACTTGTCAAAGCATGTAAAGGCGCTTCAATGAAATAAAAGTTAGCAATAAAATTCCTCCAATATTGTGTTGCCCGTAAGAAACTTCTAACTTCTGTAGCAGTATTGGGCTTATGCCAATTTACAATGACTTCAACCTTAGAGGGATCTATCTTCAATTCATCACCCCCTACAATATAACCCAAATAATTCAAAGATGTTTTGCCAAATTCACATTTTGACAGTTTTACATGGAGATTTTCTCTTTTTAAAACATCTAAAATCTGCTTTACATGCTTTACATGCTCATCCCATGTTCTACTGAGACAAGAATATCATCTAAATATACTATTACAAATTCATCAATGAACGGTGTAAATACATCATTCATGACTCGCATGAACGTAGCTGGAGCATTAGTTCAGCCAAAAGGCATAACCATCCATTCATAGAGTGCTTGCTTCATTTTGAAAGCAGCCTTCCATACATCCTGTTTTGCAACTCTGAACTGATGGTAGCTGCTTCGCAAGCCTAATTTAGAGAAGTAAACTTCATTTTTTAATCGATCTAACCAATCATCAATACGAGGAAGAGGATAACAATTCTTTATTGTGAATTTATTTAATGCTCTAAAATCAATGCACATTCTCCACGAACCATCTTTCTTTCACACTAACACAATAAGTGATCTGCACAATGATGTGCTTGGTCGAATAAACCCTTGATCGAACAACTTCTATACCTTCTTCTTTATCTCTACATTCTCTAGAGCCGATAACCTGTACATTCCAATGTTAGGTAGTCGAGCATCTTGCTACAAATAAATCTCATGTTCTATCTCTTGCTTGGGTGGAAGCCCTTTAGGATCTTGAAACATAATCATAATTAGAAACAACTTTAACTAGATCTTCTTTCTGTTTAGGATTATAGCCTTGGAAAGCATCATATTTATCAATATCCTTTTCTTTTACAATCATAAGTAAAAATTGTTTACTTGCATTTACAATTCTTTTCATCTATCCAGATTTTATGAGAGAGAAGTTATCTTT
This sequence comes from Pinus taeda, assembly GCA_000404065.3. NCBI lineage: Eukaryota > Viridiplantae > Streptophyta > Pinopsida > Pinales > Pinaceae > Pinus > Pinus taeda. Next base: position 1,692 of record APFE031216461.1, on the reverse strand, counting down.
GAGTTTATGAGCCCTTACAATATATTAAATTCCATCCTTAGTGATTTGATACTTATTTTCAGTTCGATAGAATATAGCATTTCTATTGTACAAGTATGGACTTCTAATACAATTCCACATAAGTCCAATAAGACTATGTCTAACTCAACCTCATCTACAAACTTTGACCGAATAGCAAAATGAAGTTTACAATGTTTCGTAACTTGCAGCTTAGTTTTAACACACACCCAACCTAATGGATATGGTTTTTATGAGGCTTTGTTTCTAGACCCAACTTCTTTACAATTGCTTCAGAAATCAAATTAGCTTGTGACCCACTATCAAATAAAGTATCAATTTTAGTATGCTTGGAAATGACTCTTATGTGAAATATCTCATTTTTTTTCCTCTCATCATTATCATTATCAATAGAATGTGAAGAAGTACTTGTAGATGCTTTAGAATCTTTACCTTTTATGCCTGTAGCTGTAACCATTGTCTCATCACCTGAATCTAATCCCAGGTCCTTTTGAATAGCAGCAACATTCTTTCGCTCTTTTCTTCCAAACTTCTTAGGCTTCAATTTCGGATGCAATGACCAGCAATGTGCCTCATCGTGTCCTTCCTTCTTACAATGAGTGCATGAAGGTTTATCCTTCTTCATAGTGTTTGCTTTCTTCTCCTTCCATTTCAGTTTCTTCTTGCCTTTATACTTGCTTTCAATAGGTTTGGATGATTTCCCAACATCGTTGGTTACATTTTTGCCTCTAGCTTCTATATGAGTTGGTTGAACCGATACATCATCTAAGCTAGCTAGATTAAACATAAGTATGATATGCCTCAAATAACTATGAAGACCACTTATGTATTTCAACAATGTCTCTAGTGAGTCCAATGATATGCCTAATGTTAAAGCTCTCTTATGGAATTCCTGAATATAACTTTGAACACTTTGACCTTTTGATTGACACAGTGTTTTCCAACTCATCATTGCTTGTTGCATATAAGCCAAAGAATAAAATTTATTTTTAATGGCAGAAAAAAATTCATTCCAAGTTGAAATGATTTTACCATGCTTTTGAATATCTGCTTGTGTCTTTCCTTCCCACCATACAAGTGTGGTTCGTCCAAGTCGAAGGCTAGCAAGCTAGATCTTCTTCTTTTCTTAAAGAACTTTCTGCACCCTGCAATATACATCAATTTGTCTTATCCAATTATTAAGCTTTTTAGCATTAAGTTATCCATCATAAATTGGCAAATCAAATTTTACATCTAATTTGATCAAAGCGGACTTCTTCTTTTTCTTTTTAGAAGAGCTAGTTTTATGAGAAGAAGACAATGATGATGATGATGATGGTGATGACGGAGGAGATAGTGGAGGAAGCATTCCTCCTTTTCCTTTATCCGGAGTAACAAAAGTAAAAGGTTCCTTTGCTCCTTTCTCTGGTTTAGGTGATGAAGTACCTTCACCTTTACCCCTTTTAAACTCATTATACGTCTCTTCCACCATGGCACGTATTGTCATGAAACTATCCAAGAATTGGGATTCTCACCCAAGTGGATTTTCATCTGTCATCTTTCTTTGTGAAAAGACCCTTCCAATCTTTGGATTCGCCTCTACAAGTTCACCTTCACCTCATCTGAGCCTCAACCTAGTAAGCATTCAAATCTCCACACAAACTTGTCAAACCTTGAAAACCTTGCTGCTATGAT